>JAFBJT010106840.1:48391-59639 GCA_016785325.1 Chascanopsetta lugubris | reverse complement strand
ACCGTAAAATGTCCCAAAAGTTTTGTCAAACGTGCCGATATACTTTGCTCCCTGCAACACACACGAAACTGTATTCCCAGGTTTGCCCTCAATATACTTCCTAGCGCTTCAGAAAATAGCCACGTTATCATAGTTCTGTGTGTTAATTAAAACCCTAATGAGCAGCGTGAATGGTCCACGGACTCCAAGGCTGATTTATGACAAAGTAATGAATTACATACACTAATGAATATTTTCAATTAGAGCCGTCCAGGCAGACAAAATCATCAGGCTCAACGGTTTCCGCTGAGATAAACTTCATCCTTTCGTACATCGCGCTGAATCCGACGTGGGAAGCAGAAACTTTATTTTTTAATCCCTGTGTTATTTATGGTTTCCTGTGCGCTGCTGCAAACAAAGCCCACCATCATACACACACACACTAATGTGACTGATGGAAATGAGACACGGGGAGGACGTAAAAACTCGAGTGGGTCTCATTTCGTTACAGCATAATGGTTTGCATCATTACGCCCAGCACAGTCATTCAGGGACGTTAAAGCAGAACGAGGCACCCACTTGATGGTGTTACAACGGAGGCTGAGGAGGAGGCCTGAGGAGTCACACGCTCATATTGGAATGATGTGTATATATAGTGCTGACACTAGTATTTAATTATCAAAGCATCAAATCAACAGCACTTTAATAAGCAAACTCCTCAGCAATGCTGGGAGCTCACTGAGCCCTCTGAATGTACACAGAGGGATGAGTTGAGCTGACGTCAGCATGTTCGTGCGCTCACTGTCACATGTTCATACTGAGTTCGCTTAGTCAGCGTTTGCTACTTCATAGATTGCTCGAGGACTTGAAAAATTCCATGGTCATATGCAGTGACAATATCAACTGCACCTAAGTTATGATTGTAGCCTGAACATCTGTACTTTTGTCTATGGAAACGTTACCATGGAAACACTCGTATCGAACGATGCCTAACTCCTCCCATACTTCCTCCTGGCTCATCCAAATAATGGGAAAAGAGGCAGAGCCTGGAAAGAGATGGGGGTAGGCCCATGGTGCTGTTACCGCATCCACAGGACGCGACAGGTCCGCCCAGGTGAGGCCACACCCTTAATTCTGCACGATACCAAACGCCAAGAGAATGAAAACAAGCTGGTTGAAAAAAAATAAAAAAATAAAACGTGACTGATTGAGACCAAAACTGAATTTTGTACCAGGCTTTAAACGTGGTACAAACTTTCACCCTCCTCTAATGTTATAGCCATTTTAACATGGGAGTCTATGGGGGGGTTGACTCGCTTTTGGAGCCAGCCTCAAGTGGCCACCCTGTGAAGTGCATTTAGTGCCAATGCAACGGTCGAAGGAAGTGATTTTCTCCCCGTCTTCCTGACATGAAGGTTGGAGACTTTAAACCTCTCTAGACGTTAAACAGAGTAAACAAAAGGTGATGATCGAGAAAATAAACAACATACTAGGTGAAGCTGAGAATGAGCAGGTGTTGCCATTAAACTGAATCTTGTTTACAAAGTGTGTTATAAGCAGGAAGCTGCGGGAGGTGAGGAGACACGAGAATGTGTCGCACCGGCCAATCAGCGACGGGTCAGTGGCCGCTCACACTCACAGAGATGTAAGGTACAATGCTGTGTTGACATTTCGGTGATATTTTCACGGAGGCGGTTAATTCATGGCTTCAAAGTCACATGAGTCCTCTGAACCCGACGACCTTCAAAACAAAACAACACGGGCAGAGGATTCAAATATGTCACTCTGATGAATATTCAGCCGACCATCTTTTAAGTGTTATATCTATAAAAGATGCATTAAATAACATTGATATATGTAACTACAACAAACACTGTTAGATTGCTGTCAAGTGCCGGTATAATTTGAACAAATAATTCTCAAATACGCATGTATGTTTTCTTTTTCTTGGTTTAAGTTCTCGATATTTTTCTATCATGTTTTTTCATACATACTTGAAAAAGTAACTTTTTAGGCTCAAATGACGACACACACTTTACATTTCTCTGTTCGAGAGTATACTCTTCCCTCCACGTGACTATATGATCCTAAATCTAACTTGATGATGTCATTACATCCAATTTGCCTTGGCTATTATTATACCTCATTTATAAAAGCTCTGTCACTATAACCTTATTCCGGGGCTTTCATTTCCAACTCAATTAGATTAGAGTGAAGTATGTCTGAGTATTTAAATTTTGGGGGAGTGGACTTCACACATTCTTGTGGCTGGGTCCAATCTCTCCCCAGGCATATAGAGAGGACACACCTTATCTAAATAGCTGCATTTACTGGCTATTTCTCTCCGGGGTTGATATTCTAAAGCCCAGTTTTCCATCACTGGTTGCTGTGAAGCTCAAAACTATTTTCCAATGTGTGACAAAAAAATTCTCCCTCTCTCCCTCTCTCTCTCTCTCTCTCTCTCTCTCTCTCGCTCCCTCGCTCTCTCTCACTTTCATTCTGTGGCTCTTCCAAAAAAGCCGCAGTCTTCAATTTGCCTGTCATCTCCGACTTTCCAATGTTCTTTCCCACCAATAAAAATGACAGAATACGTTGGTTACCCTCAGAAGATTTGCCATGGTGAGAAATTGTGGCCCGTTTGATAGACGGAGAAAAGGCACAGCTCAAAGAATTCCCAAAGCGGAAGAAAGGAACAAACAGTCTGTTTCCAGCGGCCTGACTGGGCCTTTAAATCAATCTGCCCGCTGAGTGATAATGACGATGCTGGAGGTAAACACACCGCACCGTATGAGCAGCCACCGGCGGTGACTGCCACGCCAATGGTGTTCAGGTGAGTCCGGCAGCTAATCATCTCCAGTGTGTTGAGGGGGTCCTGAGTAAGGCCTTGTCCACATCAAGACTTAAAGGTGCAGCGTGTAAGATTGTGATATGTTCCCCTGCTCAAAGGTGAAGGCTGAGGTGATGGATACAACTTGCCACGTCACCACTTGATGTCACTAAATCGTACACACTGCACCTTTAAAAGAAATGTGGTTGTCCACATGAAATGCGTGAGAACTCTTGTAGTATAACCTCCAGGCCTGTGAGTGGCGCTGTAACGCCGTCATAGAAATACACCAATAACAGAGAGGAAGACACGGAGCATTAGAACCAAACTCTTACGATGTAAACAAACACAGGAAAAAGAAAAAGAAGAAGAAGAAGAAGAAGAATTGGTCAGGTTGGTCTCCAAGTAATCTGCCATTGTTGTCGTTGTTATTGTTGTTGTTGTTGTTGGTCGTAGTGATGAGTTAGCACAAGTGGGTTAAGGGAGAAGTGGGGCTATGGCGTATCGATGCGTATCGGTTGTACAGACGAATACAGTACGATGCTGACGCCTTGTATTCGCCGGCCCCCGCGTGGATGAGATACCCATTCGATGAAAAACTGTGGTGGATTAACCCTGACCCCAACCCGAAAGTAGTCAGGGCCTAAAAGTATCCAGATACGTCCATTTGGACGTTCAGTAATCGCACAGTCCTACCCGGACGGCGCGCGACCGTGTCGTCGTCCTCCTGTAAACTGTCGCTGGAGAAGAATCTCGCCCTCGTCATTCATTGATCTCGGGAGAATTTGCTCAGATTTCTGCTTTTCTTACAGGATTAAATCCACAAATCCCCTCAAACAGATCTCTGACACCGTGGGGGGTAGGGACGAGCTTTGAGAGCCCACACGGCTCGCGCCTCTGAATCGATAGTGTCACCGTTTCAACATAAAAGTGTCTGGCTCTCAGAACCGTGCCGGCTGAATAACACCCCGCCACGCTTTGTTCTGTGGGATACTTCCACCTGCTCCCAAAGCCGTCCGAAGGGCCAGCGGACGGGAGTGTGCTGAACGTCACTTCAGCGCAGGGAGACAAACAAACCCACGGAACGTCCTGATTAAAACTGTGATTGATTAAACATAAAGAAACGGACCGAGTCAGTTACAGACATCGATTTCCTCACTACGCGAAGCGGGTGAATGAACTCACTCCGCAAAATCAATGTTTATTGATAAAGGTGTTGGTGGAAACTATATTGCAAGGCTAACACCGCTGAATGACTGCAGTGCACTGAAAAGGAACGGTGTGTACGATTTGCTCCCATCTCCCGGTGAAATGGCACATCGCATCCACCCCATCCGGGCGTGCAGGAGAACCAATGGGAGACCTCGGTTGTCTTTGAAGCGCAGAAGACGTTCAGTTCGTCCGCTCTGGGCTCTGAACCTAAACCGCTAGCCACGCTATTGTAAGAGTAATGCTGATACTTCGGCAATCTGATGAAGCTCTGACCACCGATACCTGTCTGACCTTTGAATCAGCTCCTGCTGTTGAGGGGAGCACAGGCTATTTTTAGGGGCCCATCTCACACCAGACCCCTCGCTTTGATCGGCCGCCCTCGGGCAGATGTTGCAGAGGACGCCAAAGACGTAGAGAAGCTGACTGGAGCGTCATAACGTTTTTATGCCGGAGTCATAACTGCGCTAGACTTGAACTTGTCGTCAATATTCACTGTGCAATATTTATATGAATCGCGCAATAGCTGCAGAATGAGGTCGGACTTCTACGAATACTATTTCTACGTTCTCAAATTCTCTTTAGAGGCGACTCAGGATGCGTCTGACAAGTTAATCGCGCAGCTTTGACCGGGGTCACCTTCTAACCAGTAGGTCAGTGGTTCAAACCCATTCTGCATGTGTTCATTTGAAGGGTTTTCAAGAAAAGCAGAAAAATGGTACATAATTACAGACATAATGCGAGTATGCTGACATCATGTTTTTTTTTTATCATTAAAACTACAATGTCAGATGATTCGTTAGAATTACTGTGAGTCAAACAAACTAAGGTGGTGTTTTACACAACAAAGGGAGATTGGATCAAAAATAATAATGGATAATGTTGAATGAATTTAATTCTTACATTTAAAGGCGCAGTGCGCTCCTTCAACTTACAGTTTTAAGGCTTTTACTGACTTTTTAGAGTTAAAACATCCGGTTAGATTGTACAGTGCACTGTAATGATACAGGTGTCAGCTGATAACTCACCTAAAGGCTGCAGGGATATCTGTTGTTGCTGTGAACGTGTCTGAGCCACAAACTCCGGAGAAGGTCCAGACCCGACTCTGCAGACCTCCTCCGGAAGTGCACGTCTGAGGGTAACTTCATTTTTTGTTTTTCAATGAGCTGCAACTTTCTTCCAATTCCAGTTCCGCTGAAGTTTACAACTCAGCAGCCTTGGTCAGGTGCTGTGAAAATACATCAGAGTGTCCTCATTGATAATTCCTTTTACTCGTGTGTTTTACTCTGCCCTTCTGTTCCTTTGCCTCAGTACGAACGTGTGCAGACGATGTATAAAGCAACAATTCTTAAATGTTGGCACTCGATTGCCGTCGAGCATAATCTCAGGTTTTAACAGAGCTGTGCAGTATTTATCCCCTGGTGATGAATGTGAAAGATCATTTTGCATGTGTGTGTGTGTGGACAGCTGCGGAACGATCAGCCTCGCAGATGGAATAAAGTCTCGTTGAGCTGTGATTCAATAACGAATGCTGCACCAACACAAACAGAGCCACGGCAACAGTTGAAAATGGTCACTTCTGGTGGAGCTCATCCTTCATTTTTAAAGTCTTGATCACAAACACACACACACACACAAACAACAAAATCAAATCAACTGTCTCCTAGAATTCTACATCTGTGCAGATGAATGTGCTCTGCAAAGTGGGAGGAGGAATGATAAAAAGCCAGCGAGTTCCCACAGCTCAGATACTTTCCTATGAAGTAGATAATCTAACTCAATTTTACAACAGTGTTCATTTCAGCCAGTTTATTAAATCTGCTGGAGATGATTTTCCTATCTGTCAGAGAACAGAGTTGTAAAAAACGGAATGAAACAATTGTCCTTAATACCCATCATTAAAATTCACACTGCATATGGAGGGAGCAGACACAAGGAATTAGGCTTTTTGGAAAGTGTAGGAGCCATTATGTGATTAAATTACCATTCATTTTGTCCTATCTGCTGCTTTTGGGCTGAATGGCTGCCTGCATAAACAGGCGGCCTCTTCCAAGAGAGATAGTTCCAGTTTTCCAATTGATTGAAAAACCTAGATTTTGAGGATTTTATTTTTCCACATCTGCGTATATGCTCCTGTCATTCGTCCGTACACTTCCTGTCACACTCAAATGAATTGATCTGGCGTCTCATGCACGCAATACCTGTTTCAATTCCATTCAATTCTTTGTCGGTGGGATGGAGGAAACATGGATGTGGATGACAACAGTGACATCATGGACCATCGCAGATCCCTGTGGACCCGGGCACATTCACCTTCACCGGTGCGTCTCCCCTGGTCTGGGGAGAGTCGGGACCCACCATCACCTCTCAAGGACGAGCCGCGGCCCAAACTGAGGAAGGTTTGAAACTTCTGAAAAGACGCTGCGGCCTGAACCTGAGATAGTACATAATATATCACAGTGCACCAACTCTACTGATTAACAAAAGTGACCAGCAGGTGGCGATGGCAGAGAGGGAAATGTTCCTTTTAAGCCTCAATCAGCTGCATTTTGATTAAAAACCAAAAAGTGCATCTTAGGGACACAAGGTATAGTACAACATACATTTATGTCCAATATAAGAAAATCGTCGGTGTCACTGAGGTCAATGAGCATAATGTAAACAAATTCGCAGGTGATGACGGGTCTCCATTAGCATTACAGGGCATCATCGCCACCTACTGTTCAGGAGTGTTTTTAAGTATACGACGGCACCGCGACGCTTCAAAATATTCCACCAGTTGAGAATAAGTGACCTTAACGATCCAACCATCCACTCAACTATCCTGCCTCATCAGCCACTTATACGACCCTGCATGTGTGGTGATGCTGCGCTCTCTGTAGTCACACTCTCACAATGTTCCACCCTTTTGAGAAACCAAAGATCAGGAGTGATTCATTGTTTGGGGAAAGCAAAACTCCTCGCCATACGAGAGGAGTCAATATTTCACATTTCAAGGTTTCAAAGCCACTTAGGTTGAAGAGTGCTCCGGTTCAAAATGGCAATCATTCCTCTTTTGTAATGACACATTGAATTAAAACTTTGCCGGCCCCGACGGTGCCTCGAATCCGTCAAGCACTGTTGATGCATTCAGCGCCGCCAACCCACACCCCCCCACCCACTCCCCCTTCCTGCATCATGGGTTTCCACAAAAAAACAAAACACAGTTCACCTTCAGGAAAATGAGCCGAGGTGTACTCAGCTGAGACAGGGTCGTAAAGCTTCCCTAGCTCCGGGCTGATCAACATACTCGACGTGGTTTATCGCTCACACGCCCCGAAAACAAAGACGGCGCATGGCGGACGTCCGGATTGATGGGGCTGGTTCGAGTAGTTGGGGCTGGGGAGATTTTTTTTTGTCCAAAAGTTGGTTGGGATGTCACCCAGGGTGCCGATAACTCACATGCAAACATGGCCGAACCGCCACTTCCCTCCCTCCCCTCCTGTAAAGGCCTGTGATTTGTGTCGGCCCCCTGTTTGTGTCAGTTCATCCTCGAGTGGGCCGTAGTCGGTCTTGAAGTCAGACGTCTTCGTCGTCTCGGTCATGGATTCAATCGATAGAGTCTTTTCCGGTTAATCTCTGCTGGAGATCATCTTTTAGTCAGCGTTGTCTATGATGCGTGTTTCCGTCTGCAGACTCAATCCTCAGCGCCCTGTCATCATCTCGCACACACACGCGGAATCCAATGCATAAACAAAGCCGAGGACTGATGTCACATCGTACGTCCACCTGCTGCCACGTGATCACAAAACAAATACACCGGCAACTGCCCCGGGGCTCATCGCCACCAGACACTGTGGTAAATATGTAAATGATCAGTCAGGACCAGCGTCGAGGTCGGACGCTTTACAGCAATTTACATGTAAAAGGTGCAGTGTGTACGATTTGGGTCATTGTTTGTCGTTTCTAAAAAAAAAAAAAAAAAATTACATTTTGACATCTTCATGAATTCATAATCACCTAAATGTTTTATTTATTCTCCATGACCCTTAAAGGTGCAGTGTGTGAGATCTGGTGACATCTAGAGGAGAAGTGGCATGTTTGTATCCATCACCTGACCCTCGCCCTTCCAAGAACCTGTGGGAGACTTCAGTCGTTTTTTAAGCTCAAAAGATGTTTGTAAAAATGTCTGTAAAAACATGGCGGCGCCCACAGGGTGGACCCGCTCCTGATGTAACTATACATTAAAGGGCTCATTTTAGGGTTGTGTAGAAAGCAAGTTATACATTGCCGTGATCAGACATTTGTAAAAGTGTCTATACAATTGCTATGTAATTCTATTTCTATAGATGGAAGTGACAAAACCGACACCTTTAAATGAGCCCATTATTGTTTATTTACATGCGGAGCGGGTCCTCTCTACGGGGGCCGCCATGTTTGTACAGTAGCCCAGAGTGGACCTGCTAAACATCTTTTGAGTTTATTTACAAGTCGACCACAGGTTCTCCTGCATGTGCAGAAGGGGGAGGGGGAGGTGATGGATACAACCTACAACTTCACCTCTGGATTTCTCCAACTTTTACACACTGCACCTTTAACTTAGCCATTGCTGAAAATAAATCAACCCCCCCCCCACCCCACCCCCCAAAACCCCGACCTCTGTCACGGCTCAGCGTGCAATCAGGTGAGTCAAGCAAATAATATAATACTCACACGTGCATCACTGACAGACTGACTCACAAGGGGGAGGCTGCGTCCTCCCACACTCTTGAGATGCATCCTCTCTGTATGGGGACTCAGATGCAAAATACAATAAAATAAAATAAAATAAAATAAAATAAAGCGGATATGGAGCAACAGATGAAGAACTGAACCCCCCACAGTCCTGGGTGCCAGGGAACAGATGCTGATAACTGCCTCAGATTAGGTCCTGGGTTGTCGTCAGCTCCCGCCAAGACTCTGATGCTATATTTACTGCTCCTGCTCTCTCTCTCTCTCTCTCTCTCTCTCTCTTTCTCTCTCTCTTTCTCTCTCTCTCTCTCTCTCTCTCTATCCGTCCTCTGATCATGTCAGTGCCACCACGGTATGTCATCTCCATATTACGTCTGCCGTCTATGACGGAGTGGCAAGTGTGAAATGGAGATGATATGTTAATTCCGAGCGCCAGAACTTTTGACTTAAAGCACGGAGACGCAAGGAGAGATTGGACTCGGGAACCCAGATCTGCAGGCTCGTCGTGAACTTCTGGAACTTTATTTTCTAAAAGGGAGCTGGAAGCCCCCCCCCTCCCTCCCCGCCTCCCCGTGCAGTCGGAACACTTGATATACTTTAACAGAAATACTCTTTATTTTCAGTCAGGGAGTCTTTCAACAGAGACAAAAGTGTACTTTCGTCGTGATGTTCCCTGTGTGCCGAGCTAAATGTCAATGTTCCGTTGAGAAGTGGATTCGGTTACTTTGAAAAAGCGAGCGATGGAAGTCACAGAGAAAACATCCCTGTCAGCAGCAATGTCGGGAAAGAGAAGGAGACTGAGGATCAGTGTGAAAAGTATAGGGAAGAAAAAAAGATTGTGCTGACACAGCATACATTTGATTTTGCCTCCTGTCTCTTTTTTTTCAATTAAAACATTATATAGGTTGTCAACATATTGATAATAATGTCATTGACCAGTAATATTGTTTACTAAGTAACAGGTCGTCATCATAAAAGGAAAGCTCCGTTCTTTTGAAAAGGGGGCTCTGTGAAGTAGATGTGTACTTTGTATATCAAAGTTTATGATATTCATCAGAGCAGCTCAGTCCTGAAACGAACTATGTAAAATTGTATTTTAAAGGTATGTCACGCTGTCAGGCCGTGCTTTACTTTGGCAAATATTCCAATGCACAAGCGCAACAGGTGATCTGGTGTTGCATAATTCAGCTCCAATATCTGCCTCAGTGCTCTTGAAGTATGATGAAGCGCTCCTATGCATATAGCAACTATATACTGACTATTCCTGAGTACTTTATAAACTCCCATGACAAAAAATGGTTATATAATGATATAATGTACTCAATTATATTAATCAAAGTGTCCATATGTTATTTAGATATGTTGTGAATAAACCGTGCTGTGTAACTACACACAGTGAACTTCAGCCTCATCAACCACCTAAAGGTGCAGTGTGTAAGATTTGGTGACATCCAGAGGTGGAGCTGCATGTTGTATCCATCTCCTCACCCTCACCCCTCTGAACATGCAGGAGAACCTGCGGTCAACTTCGGGTGTCGTTAAAACCCAAAAAGATGTTTAGTGTGTCCACTCTGTGCCACTGAAAAAAAATAAAACATGGCCGCCCCAGTAGAGAGGACCCATTCCTCATGTAAAATATACATACATGAGCTTATTTAAGACTTATGGAGGAAAAATAAATCATTAAAGCGATTATAAATTCATGGACATGTCTGAATGTAATGGTTTTGTCATATTTTTTTTAGAAGTGACAAAAAATGACCAAAACCTTACACACTGCACCTTTAAAAGAGTGTTTCCCGTGTCGATGATGAGAAGATCCATTTTGCTAGGTAAAAAAAACACAAAATCAAAAATCAAAATGTACAGAGTCACAGAGTTTGGGGGAGGGGAGAGAGGGACGAGGGACACAGACTGTCCACAGCAGCCGTGCGCTGCAGTCAGCAGCCTGAGCCTCTTAATTGAAGAGCCTGAAATAGAGACGCTCTATTAGGACTACGGAGGCTCCCTTCACCAGCGGCCCACAGTGACATGGAGCACACTCCTTCTCTGACTTTGCTCTCTGTTTACCCTGAAGGCAACACGGTGAGTGAGGGAGGAAAAAAAACAGAATAAATGAATAAAAAAGGACACAACTATGGAATGAGCTTAAAAAGATGCTGCACACTGAGTGCTGACACGGGGGCAGGTTGTTGGGTCAATCCCTGACAAATGACATGTGCATGTTCCTGCAGCAGAATTGCAATGTTGTGAGTCACAAGACTTATCATTAGTGCACGAGTGAAACGACCTTTACATCCACGATTAAAAGAAAACCAGATTATCACCCTCCTCCTTCTCTCCATCCCTGCATGAAACCATGGTAAACGTTGCCTTGAGTTGTGGGAGCATTGCGCCCTACTGGCAGGTATGAGGTATTACAGGTACAGGGGCTCCAGCAGCCTTGACTTCTCAGGTCTGCAGCACAGTGAAAACATCTGATTTTTGTCATGTGACATCTGGAGCTCTCTCCTCTCGCAGCCG
>JAFBJT010106840.1:17579-36126 GCA_016785325.1 Chascanopsetta lugubris | reverse complement strand
GCAGCTCCACATCCAGAAGCTCCCGCGGCCAGACGCGCGCATCACTCCGCACTCGAGGTGCCAAACTGCGGCTCTGACACTACTCCGGCTCGGTGGAGAGAAGCTTGACAGTTTGTTTAGAGAAAGAGAAAAAAAAAGAAAAGAAAAGAAAGAGAAGCGAAGGGGGACTCTTGGTGATTTAGACGCTCGCGCCCCCCCCCCCCCCCCCCCCCCCCCCCCCCCCCCCCACCCCCCCACACTTCATCCCGATCGTCTCCTTCTTTCTGGGGATTCCTACTTTTTGTGCCTTCTCCTCCTCTTCCTCTCTGCTGTCGGGTGACTTTTTTCGTGGGGGGGGTTTGACTGTGGACCATGTCTTTCCCTCAGCTGGGGTACCCCCAGTTCCTCGGCGCCTCCCACGAGGTGTACGGGGGCGAGCGGCCGGCCTCTGCGCGGGAAGCGGGTGCCGAGGGCGGCGGCGGCGGCGGCGGCGGCGGCGGCGGCGTGAGCTCCTCCGCCACCGCGGCGGCAGTGGGCTCCATGCTGGGGATGTACGGGAGCCCGTGGGTGGCTCACAACTACAGTGCCTTCCTGCCGTACAGCGGAGCCACAGACCTCGCCCTCATCTCCCAGATGGTGAGAGCTGATCTGGGCTGAGCTCAGGTGTTAATGATCTTTGTTTAAGTGGGACCGATCGATATCTCACGCCGATTGGGATTTATAATTCTTTTTTTTTTCCTTTCTTTTCTTCCTTTTATAATTACGCGCTTGAATGCTTTAGAGTTGTATTGTCGTTGAAGCCGTTTCGCTTAGAGTTAAATTAAATATTGCTCCGGGTATAAAAACTACATCGTGCCATTTCAGATGTGTTTGATTGTTTTTGTCGGTGTGTATTGATGATGTTGTTTCTAATTTAATGATCTAATTGATTGTTTTTTATGAGCTGCAGTGTTTAACTTTATATTGCCATAGGAAACAGTGTATACATGCAGTCACAGAATTGTAAATTGGTAATCGGAGGAATAATTGCGTATATTTAAAGATATGTTTTTAGATTTTTGTATTTTTCAATTTTTCAATTAGAAAAAAAAAACGTGTAATTGTTTTAATCTAATTTTAAATCAGGCCTCTCTAAAACGAACTGTAATAGCAGTATATCACAATAATAATAATTACAGTCTTATAATTCAGGGTGTATTTGGTTCCTTAAATTTTGCTACAATACACCGCAAGTTGTCCTAACTCTTCCCCATAATAATAAATATAATGTCTGTCAAACAAACAAAAAATGTGATTTTTACTTTTATTTTCGAGACTGAATAATTTCAAACGTGCTCAACAAGTTGCCTCCTCCCTTCCACAGGGCTCCCAGTATGAGCTGAAGGACAACCCGGGCTCACACCCGGCCTCCCTGCCCGTCCACGCCGCTCAAAGCTTCTACCCATACGGCCAGTACCCGTACGGGGACCCGTCCAGGGCCAAGACGGCCACGCGGGAGACCACGAGCACGCTGAAGGCCTGGCTGCAGGAGCACCAGAAGAACCCGTATCCCACCAAGGGGGAGAAGATCATGCTGGCCATCATCACCCGGATGACACTCACACAGGTGGGTGTGTGAGAGCAGCAGCAGCAGCAGCAGCAGCAGCTGTGACCCGGGATTCGAACTCATAACCAAAGTAGCACACACGTGTCAGTTACACTTCATTTAACCACTTGTTCCATGGCATGACTTCCACGGCAAGCTGTGTCACTTCCACACCCACAGTGGACAGTCGTTATTTCCACGCTTACGTGATCGCTAACTTGATTTTTCTTGGATTGAAATGTTTATATAAAAAAATAGAAATAAAATAAAAGCAGTGCATGTCACTATGAAGCGTGTTCACGGTGCATTTATCCTCCCAGGTGTCGACGTGGTTCGCGAACGCGCGCAGGCGCCTGAAGAAGGAGAACAAGGTGACGTGGGGCCGCAGCGCCGAGGACCGGGACGGCCGCATCTTCAGCAGCGACAACGAGGACGAGCCCGGTAAGAACGGCAGCGACGACGACGACGAAGACGAGGAGATCGATCTGGAAACGGTGGATATCGAGAGACCCGAGGAAGAGCGCGCGCGAGAGGAGGAGGAGGAGGAGCAGCAGCAGCAACAGCAGCAGCAGCAGCAGCAGCAGCAGCAGCGGGGCTCCGGCAAAGGCGAGGGGGAGACGGGCCTGTCCGTCAGAGAGCAGGCCCCGGAGCCGAAGAGCCCCGAGGGCGGCACGAGGACGCTTTCCGTGGAGGCCCTGCGCGGAGCGGAGGCGCCCGGTTCTCTCCACAAAGCCTCGGTGGTCAAACTCGCGGTGGATCATTCTGCCGGCAGACAGGAGTGCCAGAGACCGGCTCAGAGCAAACCCAAAATCTGGTCCCTGGCTGAGACCGCCACGGCCCCGGACAGCGCTCACAAACCTCCCCCGGCGGCCCACGCGCACCACCCGGCCTTGACCTCCGTGGGCCACCCGGCCCTGCTCCCGGGTCATGGGATCTATACGTGCCAGATTGGCAAACTGCACAACTGGGCCAACGCGGCTTTTCTGAACGCCAACTCTCTTTTGAACATGCGGTCGCTGCTCGGCGGGGCCCCGACCGGACACCTGCCGCTGCACGGCGCGGTGCCCGCCGCGCGTCATGACGCGCGGGCGGCGGTGGCGGCGACCGCGGCTCTGGGCACCTCGGGGACGGAGGACGAGAGCGACGCAGAGTCATCGGGAAGCTTCAGTCCGAAAAGAGACGGTACGTAACTCACGCGCGCGTTTTGGCTGAGTTCACCGCGGAGGCCCGATGCGTAACTTTTAGGAAAACAAGCTCAGTGTCAACAGAGCCACAAACATGACCAATGTTATAAAGAGGGTTTACGCTAAACCATCACACCCTTTGTTTTCCTGCAGACGAGGAGAGCGACCACCGGCCCGACTCTCTGAAGTTCCAGCTGATCACTGACAGGTACAACAACAACCTCATGCGTCTCAAACCAAATCAATTCTGGCATCATGACATCATGATGCCCCCCCCCCCCCCCCCCCCTCCTGCTGCCCCCCCCCCCCCCCCCAACACACACACACACACACACACACACACTCCCCACCCACCCCACTCCCACATGTCTGCTGCCAAACCAACCTGAGAGCAGAGGTAAATAAACACTGTTACACCTGAGCAGCCATGGAGGCACAAACCTGCAGCACATAAATCATGGGATTGACCCCCCCCCCCCCCCCCCCCCCCCCCCCCCCCCCCCCCCCCCCCCCCCCCCCCCCCCCTTGAGGGCCTGTTTTCAGATCCGAAAGTTGGAGGTTCAATTCCCTCCCCCCCCCCCCCCCCCCCCCCCCCATTCCCCTTCCACCCACCCATGTCATTTAAATAATCTGCCGCCATTTATTCACGCCCACCCGGTGAATGCACCTAATGTATGTCAAAGCAGACACTGATAGCAACATCATGAGTGAAGTGGAGGGTGAAGAGAAGACATAAAACAATTTAGCCGCATGGAGCTTTTTCTCATTTGCATAAATTGAGTTGAACATATACCTAAAACGCTTAGAGGCGTTTGCTCCGACACCTGACTGATAAAGGATGATGATAATATATCTGATTCTACTTGATGACAATTGAACCCTTCATCTCATCTGTGTCTTTCTGTTTATTCTCAGACCTCATCACGGCACAGCGTCACAAAGAGTCCTGACCACAACATTATGAGAAGACAAAGAAAAGAAGAATCATTTTATTTAACAGAGAACAGTTTAACGAAGGCTATTTTTCCCCCGACAGCGGCGCCTGTCGTAGTATTAGAGCTTCTACCTGCTAAAGAGATGGTTGGTTTTTGTCACAGATTTGCTTGTATCTCCTCTTTCCTGTCCTATGTTTTTTTGTTTTGTTTTTGTTTTTGTTTACTCTCTCTTGCCTCTTCTGTTGTGAATGGAAATCTTGAATATTGTAAATACAGGATATGAATTTGTCTTTAAAGAATATATTATTTTTGAACGAAAAATAAATGTCATTATAGTCATTTATCATTTGAGACGTTTCCATTTGATCCAGAACTAGGATTAAGGTTGTTTACTTCCCAGAAACAGAGGGGTGACTTTTAAAAATCGAATTTCCTTGTCTATCTCTCCTTTTACAAAGTCATTTCGAAAATAATTATTTAGTGGATCAAATTTCAACATTTTTGAAAAAAAAAAGTGCATTTTCACACTTATGTGTGAGGTCTCAGGAAATGTGCTTTTGGAAAAGAAAAAAAAGAGATTAATATGATTATGAAAAATCCTATTGGAGCTTATCCACCTTTGAATTGATCCCTTTGGTCTTACATCTATAGTCACTCTCTCTCTCCCTGTCAGCTGCACCGTGCTGACCGAGCTGTCAGCCCTTTTTTTTTTCTTCTTCTCCTCGCAAGAAAATCATTGGCCTCTCATTGAAATCTGCGCCTTCACCTAAACTCAGAGACTCTCTCCGGCGCCTCGGAGGCCACCGCCGACGCTGCAGAAATTTTCGAAAATTGAAGATTTTCCAGGACCTTGTGAACCAGCGCCTGTGCTCTCAGCCCAGGCCTCCTCTCCTCTTTAATGTTGGATTATACCCCCTCTGTGCCACCACTGCCGCCTCTGGAATATGGATCAGACGGCACGAAAGGCCAGCAGCCAGTATGGGGCCGAGCAGCTCAGGGGGGAGGGAGTGGGGGTGGGGGGGTGGATGTGAGGGTGAGTGTGGAGGGCAGGTGGTGGTGGTGATGGTGTGTGTGTGTGTGTGTGTGTCACTCTGAGCCATCATTGACGTTCACAGGCCCAAAGTCATGGGGTGGTGGGAGAGAAAGAGGATGATGGGGGGTCTTAGTGCTGTTATATCTCTCAAAGCTGCACGGGCTCCTATGTGCCTGGGTTAGCAGCAGATCATGCGTGGCACATCGCTCGGGGCCCTCGGGCTCCTCGAGGGGCCCATGCAGCTTCAGACCCATACCGGCAAAATGTAGAGTTTCAAATGCCTAGAGCGCACACTTATGTGGAGCTGATCTATGAAATGGAACACGAGTTGTTTTTGTTTTTCATGAAAGTAAAGTGACCCGAACAGTCGTCTTTAAGGAGGCTGCCGTGCGCACCGCGGTATTTGTACAGGAGCCCTGAATGGACAACCAAAAAGGCCTTTTTGAGACTGATAACCACGCTTCTCCATACAATGCTTGAACATGCGCATATTGTACAGCTGTTTCGATGTTAGGCCCCGTTGAGTTAGTGGACTGTCACCGACGTCTGTGGTTGTTACATATTTGGATGGGATTACTGAAATGTTAGATTTCGGTCGAAGCTGGGTCAGGTGGGGTAACGTTTCACGATCAACAACGCCAAATGTCCCGAGGAGGCCCCCTGTCCACCATTTGATATCGTCATATCAACAGATATCACTCACTGTGGTGTATTTTCCCTAAATGGTGGGTGAGGAGAGAGCAGCAGAAGATCGTTCAAAGTTCCACTCACACTGGGATATGAGCGGGGCCTTATAGCATCGGGGCATTCAGGTGGTGTGACTCACTGCTGCCACCCTGCTCTGTAGAGCAGCATTACACCAGACAGAGGGCAGCGTGTCTGCAGGCCCTGAAACCCCCCCAGAGACCCTTCAAGCTTGGATACATGTTGAGCTCCCAGCGTGAATTTATGGCTTGGAAATTCATTTTATACTTCAAAATACAGCGACTGAAAGGTTTAGAAAACAATTTTCCCCGTCAGCCATGACGACTCTATCCCCGAAAACACTTTCTGAAGCCCTGCCAACTACTCCCAAGCCGGACCTCATGCTCCGCGCAGTCTCTTTCTTGTACATCCACCTCAGTGAAGGTAAATAGAACAACATTTTAATAAACAAACATGTGTCTTCATGTAAAATCAAAATATACATCACAAGGACTGAAATGCTCCTGTGATTGAACAGAAAATGTGCTTATCTTTTTTTGTTGAAATCCCAAACGACATAGATCGTGATTTTTGATTCATTATTACCTCGGATTCAATCGTATAATAATATCGTGTGCCGTGCGTTACAGGCGGCTGATCGGTGTGAAACTTCACAGGTTGTGTGGCACCAATGCGCGACTCGTACAGGGTTTGGTAATGTGTGCCTTTAATGTGTGTAGTGAATTCTGTCATGCTGCGCGTATGCGCAGGGAGCTGTGGGAACTGTTTTACCCGTGGACGTCATTACTCTTTTCATGTGTCAGTGCAGCGTGTAAGTACACATCGTTTCCGTTACTTTGTTATATAGTTATGCTTTTCTACCATGTGGCATCACATGTTCACATTGTTTTCAGATTTTGATAAGATATTCATCACGAGATAAACATTTTTCCATTTATCCAATCGGTGCGGAGCAGGGTGAGATTGACCGTGGAGACCCTAGAGATACGTTTTTATTTGGCAGCTACTTTTAATACTTAAAAGGGGCAGTGTGTACAATTTCAGTCATTTCTGTCTATTATATATCACAAAACAATTACATATTGACATTATCGTTCATTTATAATATGCATGTGTATTTACATGAGGGGCGGGGCCTCTCTACGAGGGCTGCCATGTTTTTACAGTCGTAAAAGTGGACGCACTAAACATCTTTTGAGTTTTACTGACGACTGAAGTCTACCGCAGGTTCTCCTGCAGAAGGGTGAAGTGATGGACACAACATGCAATTTCACCACACGATGTCCCCAAATCGTACACACTGCACCTTTAAAGTGTGTTGAAAAGTAAGTTTGCTCAGCGTGAGAGGGCAAGGCAGCACTTGGACTTGAATCTTCATTTCACCACGGTGGAGTGTTTGAGGACATCCTCACCTTTTGTCAAATACCTGTGCTAGATTCATCCGTTGAACAGTGAGTGGCCATGTTTGAATTTATATTGGGACATTTTTGTTGTTTTTATAATGATTTGAAAAATGTTATTTAAGTTATTGAGCCTTAGATATGTTTAAAAGGCCAAGCCCATTGTGTCCAGTATCAGTATTAAGCTAAGATAACAAGTGCTGGTGCTAACTTCATACCTGTGTGTGCAGACATCAGTCTCCTCACACAACTGTTTTGAATTTTTGGAAAAGTCTGAAGTGTGTGTGAGTGTAAGGTGTGTGTGCATGTGTGTGTGTGTGTGTGTGTGTGTGTTGTGGGGTATTAATGAGTCAGGAGTCGGGACTGCACCGGAGCTTTCAGGTGCGGCGGATGCTCTCCCCCCCCCCCATAGTGCAAGTCTGCATATCTTAATTTATCCCACCCACCCCTCTACTCGCCCACCCACACTCCGTTTTCACAGGGAGAGAAAGAGTCAGGGAACAAGAGATGGAAAACGCAAGCTCGAGTCAAAAGGGAGCAAATGAGAGAGCGGGAGATGATGCAGCGAGAGCTGTCATTGATGTGAGAACAGCGTGGAAGGGAGCCAGACACTTGAGGCCATTTTCACTTCATCTGCCAACTCTGACAGACTGCCATCAGCGCTGCTGAGGAGAATATCAGCCGCTTTTTCCCTCTCATGCACACACACACTCCACTCCGTCTACACTCCATCCCAGCCAGACCGCGCGACTGTTCTTCCAAGTACCCGAACAATATGTTATTCTTTCAAAGTTTGGAAACGAGTGAGCTTAGCATGATGGGGCTGAAAATGACATCAAAGGGCCGTTTCATCGGCGAGCACACTGTGTCCAAAACATGTTTCGTTATGAAAGAAGTGGGGGAAAGAACGCAGATCCAAAATATGATTAGGCTGCCGCTTTTCTGGCGAGGTGCAGCAAGAACTTCTTCAGAGTTTCAAGTTTAGACTTCACGGTGCCAGTTTGCCACCCAACCTGCCCCAAAACTTTTCCAAAGTAGAGCTGCTACTCACTGTAATGGTAGAAACCATCATGTTTGATGAGTGCAGGGGTGTGGCTATGAGTGCATTCATTTCATTACTCTTTCTATGTATCATTGCTTGGTGTAAGTACACTTCATTTTAGTTACGTTATCATGTAGCTACGCTTTTCTACTATGTTGCATGTTCACTTCGTTTTCAAATTCTAAAGGTGCAGTGTGTATGATTTGGTGACATCTAGAGGTGAAGTTGCATGTTGTATCCATCACCTCACCCTCACCCTTCTGAGCATGAAGGAGAACCTGTGGTGACTTCAGTTGTCATTATAACCCACAAGATCTTTTTTTTCTTTTTCCACTTTTACTACTGTAAAAACATGGCAGCCCCCATAGAGAGGAGACCCCCCCCATCTCATGTAAATATACATTAATTCAAGGGTAATGGGAAAATATATATAACATTCAGATGATTATAAATTCATGAAAATGTCAGTTTGTAATTGTTTTGTAATTGTTTTGAGGTAAAAAAAAGATATTTTTTCATAGAGCCAATCAGTTTGGAGCAGATGAGATTGACCCCACCTCCCAAAAGGGTTTGCAGAAATATCACCATGGAGACTCTAAGAGACTTTGTAGGCACACGTTTTATTTTGCAGCTATTTTTGATACTTAAAGGTGCAGTGTGTAAGATTTATTTTGGCCATTTTTGTAACTTAAAATGATAATAAATATTTAAAATATTACAAAACAATTACATATTGACATTTTCATGAATTCAAATGTTTTATCTTTTTCCCATTACCCTTAAATGAGCCCAATAATGTATATTTACATGAGGAGCAGGTCCTCTCTACGGGCCGCCATGTTTTTACAGTATAGCTCAGAGTGGCCGTTCTTTTGAGTTTTAAAGGTGCAGTGAAGACTTGGTGACCTCTAGAGGTGAAGTTGCATGTTGTATCCATCACCTCACCCTCACCCTTCTGAACATGCAGGAGAACCTATGGTAGAGACTTCGGTTGTCATTAACATTCAAGATGTTTAGTATGTCCACTCTGGGCTACTGTAAAAACATGGCAGCCCCCGTTGAGAGGACCCGCTCCTCATGTAAATATACATTAATGGGCTCTTTTAAGGTAAAAATTAGGTGATGAGAAATTTAGGAAAATATCAGTACGTCATTGTTTTGTAATATTGTTTTAGAAGTGACAAAAATGACCCACATTTTACACACTGCACCTTTAATGACAACTGAAGTCTACCACAGATTCTCAGAAGGGTTAGGTGATGGATACAACATGCACACTCACCCTCGGTTTGTCACCTAACCTTCCCTAAAACTTTAGTTGTTAAAAAGTAGAGCCAGCGGCCTCCTCCTTCCACCGCCAACACCGCCCCCCCCCCTCCCCCGTCCGCTCCCTCTCTCCCATGTCAACTTTCTCGCTGCTCCGGACACAACTTTTCCGCCTCTTCCTTAATCCTGATCGCCCCTCTTCCTCTTACTCTTCCTCTTCCTCTCCAGTGACCCCCCCCCCCGGCCCCCCCTCCTCCTCCACTCCCACCTCATCGCCGCTCTCTGATCATGCCAGCAGTGTAACTCCTCTTCATCAGTGTAAACAGGAAGAAGTGGGGGCGGGGGGGAGGGGGGGGACGAGACGATGCACGGTCCGACCTGTTAAATCGGTTACCATCAGTCCTCTGCGCACGTCCGCGGGATTCCCAGCGAGCCGAAGTGGGAGCTACTGGTCAGGTCAATGAAGGTGCACCGGTGAAGGTAAGCGTCCCGCTTCCCTCTTCTCTTACCGTGGCATTAATAATTAAGAGACGCATCTTGGAAGTAGGACTCGTTCGAAATCAGCAGTTACGCACTTTGGCCAGATGGAGACGCGTGCACGCGCCTCCTCGCACAAATTGATTGACCGGAGCCCGGTTCGTGCGCCGGTGCGCCGGCGAGCTGTGGAGCAGCGCGCTCGGCAGTGCGCACTGCGTCTCCTTAGCAAATCTACAACGCCGACGATTCCCCTTCAAGATTTCTTTACCTTTGAGCGTTCGAACTACGTGTTTGTGCTTCGCCTTTGCGGTTTGGTGCGTCCGGGACGCAGGGGGGGGAAGAAAGGAGAAGGGAAGGGGCTGGTGTGAGGCGAGTGCGTGGGGGGGAAGTTGTGGGAATGAGCGGAGTCGATGGAAAAAAAAAGTTGCCCAACTCTAAGCGTCACAGGTGGACGTGTGCGTAAAATGTGCACGTGCCGGGACGTGTATCATCATCCGATGCCTCATTGTCTATTTATGATGTGATTCAATAGTTTCAGACGGTGATGTCTTTGCAGATGCACAGGCTCGTCTTGCCTTACATCATTGGTCAGGTTTCACAGTCGGTTTCAGTTGAGGTCATGCAGATCGTCCATTGTGCATTATGGTGTACACGCACTCCCTCTATATAAAACCCCCACACATGACCTCCAGTGTAACTTTCGGCCGCCTCCATGAAAGTGAATTTGAGCCGGCATCATATTCCTCTTGCCTGAGTTTATTTGTTTGTTTGTTGTTTTCTTTTCTTTCTGCTCGCTCTGTGTCATTGTGAAGGACTCCATCCCAAACTCGGAGGAACACTTGCAGCCTCTGCTTTGATGCAGAATGAGAGAGCAACTTTGAGAACTCCTGTAACGTTTGTTTATAAGTGCGCGCCAGGATTGTGTTGCCCTCCCACCTCACTAACAAAGCAATGGAACATGCCCCCGGAGGTCAAGGTCAGAGTCGCTCTTTCACTATGCATAGCCACCTCAAGCACTTTGTTGTCTTATGATTATCACAAAGCGTCTTTGTTGTGACTTTCTCAAATCGCCATCATTCAGGTGAATGTTTTTACATTCTCAGAAATCACCTCGTCAGACCTAATGAAGTCCCGCACTGTCGCTCCCTGTGAATATTGTTCGAGGTGTCTGACTCTCCTCAGTTCATGAATCGCACCGTGTGTAATAGAATGTGTCCAATAAGCCTCCGTTGCACTGTCGGCGTGACCTTTTCATTGATTTCAAGTTCATGCCGCACACAGTAAAAAACATCCCTTGTTAAAGTGAGACGGCTGCGGCCGATTTCTCTCCCTCTCATTTATAAATCAAAATCCAATGTGCGGCCGGAATTTATACGACTCGTCACGTTGCCGGGAAATGAGTAATGTCATCTGTGTGCGTCTTTTGCCGAACGCCTTCACGTGGAGAATGGCGGCCGGTCACATAGTGTGACACTGTACGGCTGATGTTTAACAGCAATGTAATATGGCAATTAAGTGAAGTAAATGAGCATATAGAAATCTAAAATGAAAGCCTGATCAATATTGATTAATCTAACAATATATATATATATATATATATATATATATATATATATTTACTTAACTGTATCTCCAAAACACAAAGAGTGAAGAGGATGATTGATGCGACTGTCCTTCAACATAATCTGTTATCACATTATATTCAACAGCTTCTTGTAAAACGTTATTGTTTTTATATTACATAACATTTCTTTAAAAAAAAATAAGTCACTGATTTGTCAAAACCAGCAGATAAAATTGGACCCCGCCTTGTTGACACCACTTGCTCCAAGTGTCATGGCGGCACAGACTGTGTCGGTGATCATATTGTGTTAATCCATATTTTCAAATACTTCTGCATTGACATCAATTGTTTTTTCTCTTAAGCAGCAGGAATGTGGCAAAGTTCTCCAAGTGTCCGTATAAATCTAAATATGTCCCTTTGTCGCAGACTGATGGGATGTAGAAAGCCTGGTGCTCAACATGGCGGCGGTCACACGACCACCCGCCTCGTCCTTTTTATAGGTGAATTTCTCGCTATGCCGGTAGGAGGATGTTTACACTCCACTGCCGTCGTGATTTGTGTGTTCCCCCATAAATAGCCGCCCCTGCCGTTTTCAAGTCCCCCCTGAAAGAACCTCCAATAGACACTGATAATTTGTTAATCAATACCGGGAGTTTTGTGCTTATTCTAAAACCACATTATATCCGCGCTCTCCGCATGAATCGGGATGTCTGTGAGGATCCGCTGCAAGGGAGCATCCCTCATTGATTAGGTATTAGCTGCACCACCTCCAACGCCCAGCCACTTGTTTGCGAACCCCCGCTCCATTTCGGAGGTATTCAAACGACCACTAAGCACGGGAGCCAATATTTATAGAGGCTTTAACAGGTTCATTATCAGCGGGGATGGCTCCACCAGGGGGATGGAGTGCTCATAAAGGGCCCCGCGGAGTTAGTCCCCATTCACGGAGCATTTGACAGTACAGTCAATGGCTCCAATCATTCCTCATCTGCTTTATGGTCACACCGACGTTTATCGCTGTTATGGGGTTAAAATAAAAGCATTAACGGATGTGGAGGGCAGGGGCTCTATTGAGCGCCGCACTGCATTTAATCAAGGGTTACTCTGTGGACAGTCCACAATCCTTTTGGTGGCGATAGATGCAGGGTTGCCGCTTGTCTGTTGCTTCGTAAGAGGAGATGTTTGAAATGTGTCCATGTTATTTAGTGATAAAGTGTTTGGTTTAATTTTGAAGCAGATCTCGCAAGCTATTCGTCATGTTATGAACAAGGCTTTCATCCTTATCGTTATTACAATCATACTGACAGAAATGATCAATTTGCCCGGACCTTTGACTGCTTGCTCCTGCCAATAAGATGAAAGGGAAATGTATTGTTAGGTTCAATTAAACGTTGCTCCGCTGTATCTGTAAATACACTTCCAGGCCCGCATCTTTTCTGATTTACAACCCAAACAGTCTCTGTGAAACTTCCCAGAATGAGGGGAAATATCACGTCTCTGCTTTCACTGGCGTCGCACCATTGCAACTTGTAAAATACAGGTATTTCCATATGGCGACGATCAGGTGATAAAAGGTTGTCTCCACTTACTGGCTCGTGGTGCCGCGGCCCGTTTTTATTTCCTGCTTCGATTTCACACTTTCACGGGCCCTCAGCCCCTTTCAGCCATTATTTGAATTATGTCCAGAGCTTGTTTGTGCTCCCCACAACCTTCACTGTCTCCCACCACCCAACGCAGCCTTCCTGTTAGACAGCGGTGCCCCCCGTGTTTTGGAGTCGCTGACCCCCCTCAGCTCTCCCCTCTCTCTACCCCGTCTCCCACTTAACCCCATATTTCACAGCTGAACTACGGCTAATTTCCCCCCAGTCCTCTGAACAGCGCTCTCTATACCGCCGGAGCACGCTTAATTACCCACAATTAAAGCCAACGCTAACGAGAAAATTGCTCTGTTATGAAATGACTTCAAAAGGACCGGAGTAAGTAGAATGGATTGGAGGAAAAGTTGGGTGGTAGCCTCGGGTGGCAGGGGGAGAGTTTCTCTGCTGTGCCCCCCCCCCCCCCCCCCCCCCCCCCCCCCCCGAAGCTGTCTCAGTGGAAGGCAGTAAGCAAAGACTCCAGCGGCAGCCCCCTGAGCTGTAGACTACAATATTCAACAGCTAAGCTCAAGTGTTAGTCCTGGAAAAGTATTTGCTTCAGTCCCATGGAGAGTAGGGAGACTTGTTCTTTTTTTTTTTTTTTTAAAGGCCAGACGACTTTGGTTTCCACTTTCTCAAATATGCCGCATGTCCCGTGTATCTTAACTAGCGTTTCATGTCTCATACATAAGGCAAGATACATCCCATCATGTTTCATATAGGCAGCGTTAACACCGATGTAACTGGTGTGACCAAAGGATTCCAGATAGATTGCCTGCACTCTGTATGGAATGAAATTACGGCTGTTGTCTAAGCTGATGCTTATTGCATTTGATCTGTTGAGAGTAGCAGCCAGCAATCGGCTGCGCAGGACATTCAGTTATGGTGGTTTGGAGTCCATGAGTAATAACAGAGACAACATATCACCCCCACAGCAGGGATAGTGTATGTAAGGAAGGTCTGGTTGAAGTGGCCCTAAAACCATGAGTTTGCAACAAATTCACCACGAAACTGTTCTTACTATTTTTAATCGATCAGATTTGAACTATGTTCATTTTTAGATTTTAGTACTCACAGTGATAACCAAGCAAAAAGGTCACAGCTAAGTGGTTGTCATTATACTTTGTATATTCTCAGTGAAAGCTGGCAGTGTCACTCAGTAAGTTACTCCAATTCATCTTGGAATTTTATGGCATTTTTTGGCTCATCGTTGTCAGTCTAGGACATGTGAAATTTATAACTGCAGCTCTTACGCGGCATGATAGCGATCATTGTATCAACTGTTTCCACATCTCAACATCATCTTCAATTCCCATTATTTACTACGGTAAATCGGTTTACTAAAACTCCAGATTTCACCTTTTTATTTTCCAGCAGATGATCACTGTCCATAAAATTGTGTGACAAACGCTGCGAAATCTAGCGAGGGCAACACATCTATATTTTATAAACTATACACTTTTGCAATGGTTTGTCATTGCTTTGAAATGCACAACTGAATCTCCATTCACCTCCACTGATGTGTCAGTAGAAAATGTTACATATATAATAGAAAAGGTCAATACAATTGAATAATGTAATCTGTATTAAATACTGTTCTGTGTGTTCGAATATGTATTTGACAGTAGTTTAAGTACCTTCTGTAGCCACATGCTAGCTCTCTTCTCATGGAAACAATTAAAGGCACAGTGTGTAGGATTGAGGGACATCACACAAGTTACACGGTGTAGCTGAATACCACTCGTCTAATCCTCCCCTTGAAAACAGATGAGAGAACCTCTGTTAGCCTGCAGTTGCCATTAAAACTTGAAAGGCTTTGGCCATTTTTGAGCAATGTTAAAACATAGCGGCTTCCGTAGGGAGGACCCACGGCGGATACTATAAAGATGAAGGGAACTGATTCTTGCGTAAAATACAATACAATACAACAATTCCTACGTTCATGTCATCAAACCCATACATGGAGTGTTTCCTTTTGTTTTGATAGACATGGATCCTCACACACTGCACCTTTAACCCCCAGAGCTGGCCAGCAGAAATAAAGGGCTGATTGGTGCCACCAGATCAGACCTCCCCAACATCTAATAACTTCTCATTGTGTCCTCGAACATAACAACATTTCCTCGTGAAACCCAACAAATTCAGCCTCACTGCATCCGGCCTGAATGGAGACATCCAGGTGTTAGAGAGTGTCTCCGCTGCCGACCACAAAGCCCATTCCCTGTCACCCAGGAATAAGCCGAGCCTTTCCGACCCCCCCCTCCTCCCCTCCCACAACCTCCCCAACCTCCCCAACCCAATCTACAGCTGGCAAGATGAAACAAATAAACACTAATTTGGATTATTTACGTCCAGTTTACGCCACATGACGTGGGGGTGCGAGGGGTGGGGGCGGGGAAGAGCTATATGGTGGATGGATAATTGCAACAGTGGTAGTAATAAGTGCGGCGGCTACAGTGATAACAATTAGATTTGATTTCATTTGAGAATGCCTCCACAGCTGCTCCCCTCTCGCCCCCTTAACCCCCTTCTTCCCCCCCCCCACCATTCCCTTCCCTCCCCACCTCCGACTCCTCCTCCCTCACCCCCGCCCCCCCTCCCCTCGCTCCTCTCCCCCTAGATTAAAGTGGGTGTGTTAATTCCGTGGTGTAGCGATCGAACAGCTCTGGCAACAATGGGAAATGGGCTATTGATCAGAACAGCTCAGATTAAGACTAGGCAGTGGAGCTCTTTCTTGCTCTCTTTCCCCTCCTTTTCTCTCCATTTCCCACCTTCTTCTGCCTGTCTTCCTGTCTGTCCTGCTTGTGTCACCAAGCCCCCCCCCCACTCCATACACACACACACACACACACACACGCACACACACACATACAGTCCCCTGTGTTTCACTCTCCCTTGTTCTTGTCTTTCACGTCCACAAAGAGATAGGAAGATTCTTTGCATGTAGAAGCGTGTGTAAAAGTCTATGAGGATTCCTCCTCCTTTCATGCCCTCGCCACCCCTCTGCTCATTTCTACATCGGCAACAACCCTCCTCCAGCCTCCTGTCTTACATTAGAACGTTAAAAAAACCAAAAAAAACCATCATAATGTGGCTTAAAGGACACACTGACAACATGTATACAGTCGAGATTATAGCGGAGAGAATAGAAAAGCCCTTTACCACTAGCACCCCGCCTCAATTTGACGTCCATTCGTATGAGGTTGTATATCAATCAATCACACCGAGGGCCCCCGCGTTGTGCCACAATTAAAATCCGCCCTATCAAAATAGCCTCCCCACCCCACCCCACCATGCCAAAATTAGCTGTCATGAGGGGGGCCGCGGGACGGAACACATTGGATTTGCATTGAATAGATATAAAACATACCAAATGTCAGGAGACAGCAAATCCATACAGTGAAAAGTGAGCTCAGAATCCCCTGCTCTACTTATATTAATTAACTCAGTCAATGGGGATGTGATAGGTCAGTTATTCATCCTCTTCCAGCGCCTCCCCACTCTGTCACACATACCTCCCAGGTGTCAGGGGCTCAGGCGCTCCATCTGCTGAACAGAGATCAGCGGGAGAGAGTGGAACACACACACACACACACAGACACACACACACACACCCACTTACATTGCCGATGGTGGATGTTAGACAGAGCTGGACTAAGATCAGTGGTTAGAGGTTACTGACATGTTTCAGTGTCTCTGCATCAGCATATGCCCTTTTGGATTTTAGAGGTGACATATGCAACAAACACACACACACACACACACACACACACATTGCGTGCATGCACGCATTCTGTCATGCACCAGCAGCATGCACATACAAACACACCAGTGGTCACATCAATATTGCCATGACCCTCAGGGGACTCCCGAGTATTGGCAAAGCTTTCATCTGCAGAGTGTGTGAGAGTGTCTGATGTTCCCTGCTTCTAACACACACACACACACACACACACACACGTCTTGCATACAGTAAGAACAAAATATGCACGGACAAATACACTGTGTGTGTTTACCCCAAAAATATCAGGGCAAGGAGCAGAGTGAGTGTCAGCTGGAGAGGTTAACAAGCAGCATCAATCAACACTAGAGGGCGATAAAGAGGCACTTGGGTTGGGATTATATTGAGTTGTGTTACTTGGGCCAACTTACTTGTTTGATTTATTGTAACTGATACATTTAAATGTCCCGACTCCTTTTAATCACATTCACCTCACAGACAACATCACCAACAATTCTGGCCGTCTGAGGAATTTATTATTATTTACACTATTGATTAATCTGCAGATTCTATTCCTGTGAACTTGATTGAACATTCGCGAGGAGGTCGTGAAACGTTCTCCCACAGTTTCCAGGATTTCAGTGTTCCTCAGATTGTGATTTATCCAAAGATAATGTATTCCCAACAAGACGCGCGCACACACACACACACACACACACACACACACACACACACACACACACTGCTCCTGAAGGAGCATTTTTACTCTAATCATATATATCAGTTTTACTTTGACCCCTCTGTTTGCTTTTGTGTTTTGTTTGTTTTTATTTTTTTATTTTTGGGGGGGGGCGGGGGTTCAGTTATTTTGGCAGCAACCAAATTTGACCTTATTCCACAATCAGCCTCAACTAGACAACTACTAAGATTCCCAGCAGAGAGGAAGCCGAGCACAGCAGAGCCCGCTTTTCCTCCTTCAGTGTCTTTCCATCTCTCCTCTCCTCCTCTGCTCCTCTCCTCCTCTCCTCTCCTCTCCCCTGATCCCCTTGTCATAGACTCTGGTTCTTTGCACACAAGTGAATTCCATTGGTTTACCTAATTGATTATTAAGTTGCTGATTGGGGATCAATTAAATAATTAAAGTTTGTTAAGGCCAGAGTCAATGTTACTGGGCACGAGAGCCTGGCTGTATCTTCCTCTGCGGCGTGCATGTGTGTGTGTGTGTGTGTGTGTGTGCGCGTGTGTGTGTGTATGTGTGTGTGTGTGTGTGTCCAGGCCTGTGAGACTCGCAGACAGTTGATAGAAGTCATGCTATTGAGTTGAAGACAGATAATGAGTTTCATCGCCATGTGGATCTTGCCGCCGCCGCTGCTGCTGCTGCTGCTGCTGCTGCTGACGTGAACACGTTGACAACAGCATTGGATGTCTTCTTGGTGATCTGCTAAAGCCAGGCTGACAGGTGGGGGCTCGACCTCGGGTCAGTGGCGTTTTTTTTACAGGCTTCCTGTTTGAGACCAGAAGAAAAGTAACTCCACGTGAACATTGGAAAGCGCTCTCCACTCAGTCCAGCCTCAGATGTGTCGCTTGGCACCATGGAACTCCGTGAAGTGGCTGCTGCCTCTGTTGGGACCCGGGTCCAGCACAGTCAGTCCTCAGTGTCATGGGGGGGGGTGACACATGTGGGTGGGGGGTTGGGGGGGGGGGCTGCTCTAAGTGGAGCCCCAATAGATTAAACACACACACACACACACACCAGTACACTCCTCTCACTCTCTCTCTCTCTCACACACACACACACACACACACACACTCACCCAAACCTCATATATGAAACACAGGAGCGGAAACGGGTCGAATCCTACTTCAAATTCTCTTTCCTCTCGGCTTGTCGACCGGGGAAAACAAACCGACCCGAGGCACAGCGAATGGGGATTTACTAATTAACTACTTACACAGGCACACACACACACACACACACACACACACACACACACACACACACACACTGGGTGAGAGAGAGAG
>JAFBJT010106840.1:12500-17556 GCA_016785325.1 Chascanopsetta lugubris | reverse complement strand
TCCTCCCTCCCTCCGTCTCCTCCTTCACCCCCCTCCCTCACCCCCCCCCCTCCCTCCCCCCCACCCTCCCTCCCTGCGCTCCCCTCCCCGGGCTCAGCTCGGTAGTGATGCTGCCTCTCCGGTCGCTGCCTCGCTGCGCCGTCAGAGCGAACGCGTGTGGATAGACCGGTCGCTCCTGTGCCGGTGCGAGCTTTACCGCCGCTTTGTGAAAGGAACAGCTGGGAGGTATGTTGTGCTTTATTCCACGATTCAGTTCAGTAGATTACTAATTGTTTTATTTACCCCCCCCCAAAAAAAAACAAGAAAAGAAAAGAAAGAAAGAATGTGATGTTTGATTTTTCTCTTGAAATGGAACTCGTAAAAAGTTGTCTCGCCCGGTGAATGTCTTCGAAAGCTGCAGAATGGTGCATGGGTGCTGAGGGTGTTGTTGCCCCTCGTTGTTGTTATTATTGACATTTGAGTGGGAAGGTTAGTTTTGCCCCGTATGGCGCAGTTTGCGGTGCAGCCTTGCACCAAAAAGTTGGACCGTGCGCCACTTTACGCATGGCTGTGATTTGGAAACTTGGATGTCATCCTTTTCCATTAATTTATTTTTTTTTTTTGTGGCTCCTGTTTTCACTCCTATTTTGGGAGTTGGGATGCTGCCGTCTGTAGCTTGAAATCTCTCTCTCTCTCTCTCTCTCTCTCTCACACACACACACACACACACGGGCAGGAACATTGGGATGAATAGCGTGTTTTTATGGGGCGCGCGTGTGAGCAGGTGTGGAAGTCTGCGCTGTGCACGGCAGCACTTTGATGCGTTCAGCTGCCGGCGTTGGCCCGGATTAGCCTTTAAGTGTCTCTATTTGTTAAGGCGTCCAGCCCTCACCTCCGCACCGCCGTATCAATCAGTCAATTAAACAGTCGCTCACACACACTCGTGCACGCGCACGGTGCACGCACGCACGCACACACACACACACACACACACACACACACACCTTCCCTTCCTCTATCTCCCCCTCTCGTCCATTTCTCTGCACGAGTGTGTGTGTGTGTGTGTGACCCCAACTAATTTACCTTTTATAAAGTGTGTGCTCGAGTGTGTGTGTGTGTGTGTGTGTGTGTAATATTTATATATCATGCAGCTCCTATCCCCTGCTGTTTACTCTGGGATACATTTGCACGTGCTACACTTTTTAATCAGTTTGTTGTTTCCTAATTAAAGTTTCACTTCGATAAGTGATTTCCTGATTTTTATTTTTATTTTCTACTGAAGTTATTTTTTTTTTTCCAAAGCAGATTCACTCATCTCCCAAAACAGCAGCTCTGTCAGTGACTGTGCGTCAATACGTACACCCAAACAAAGTTTACAGTGCGTGTGTGTGTGTGTGCCTGCGTGCGTGTGTGTGTGTATGTGTGTGTGTGTTCTAAGACTCTTGGGACTGACTCTCAGAAGTAGTGGGCGCATCGATACAGTGTACAGAGTCAAACTTGAAAAAAACAAACATATTTGGAATAATCTCTGTGTGGATCCCCCCCCCCCCTTCCCTGTTTTTTTTTTTGGTGTTTACCCTCTTACAACTTTGATGCATATTTATGTGTGCCGTGGGTGAACTCCATCAATTATTTGTGCCTGTATATTTACAGATAAACAGTGTTTGTAAATCAATACGTGCATGTAACTATTGCAGATTAAGAGATCGATCAATGGATCCACCCTGACCCCCACCAATGCTTATTTTATTTTATTTCATGTTCGCCCCTCTGCTGTCAATTATTCACATCTAACTTTTCACACACAGCCTTCCTCTGGAAAGTTTAAAGGACTGTGTGAACATGTGCACGCGCGTGCGTGTGAATTGCAAATGATCGGCAAACGAGGAGAGTGTGCGTAATTTTTTATTTTATTTAATTACCTAAATCAATTTCACAACAACAGATATTACTATAAATGTGTAATTGATAATAATCACCCTGTTCGTAATAATATTGACCATTATTTTGGATCATCGGATTAGGACCCTGAATATAATCTGAATGCTTCGCTCCGTCTCTCTGCTTCCCTGGCTCCACAGCAGACACCCCGCTCCTCTCTCTCCCTCTGCCCGGCTCCCATGCCTCAGTCCTGGGCCACAGACAGCGCGTCCACAGCCCTGCTGTGCTGTCCTCCCTCCACCTGTCTCTGTGTCTGTGCGAGCGGGAGCGCGTGAACTTTGAGGCCAACGTGTTGAACCCCTCTCTCCGCTCTCTCTCCGTCCCCACACTTTAATTGGATTACCTCCGTGGATTTTTTTACACCGCTCCACGGCGGCCGCCTCATCCGTCTCCCCGTGCTGTCAATACCTGGCTGGAAAGATTTCCGACATTAAATGGCATTCGGGGAAATTTTCTAAACCCCACTCCCCCCCCCCCCCCCCCCCCCCCCCCCCCCCCCCCTAAATGGCATTCGGGGAAATTTTCTAAACCCCCCCCCCCCCCCCCCCCCCCATCCGCCCTCCACCTCCACGCCACGTCACTCACCCTCCCCTCCGCCGTGCCTCACCTCTGCTCGGCCGATCTGAACTCGTTAACCCGTCCGATTACATTTGGTCTAATATGAAGTGCTTAACACTGTGGATGGAGCAGGAGGGATGGACCTGTCACTGACGACACTCCGTCTGTTTACAGCGAGGATAGCAGCAATAATGATAATGATAATAATAATAATAATAATAATAATAATAATCATAGTAGTAATAATTATAATCATAATCATAATTGGTGATAATAATCATAATTGATCATAATAATCGATTTAATTACACCTTATAGACCTGGCAGTATGAAATTCATTTTCATATTTCCAGCAGGCCGCATCATATTGTATCGTTATTAATTATGTTACCTTTACTATCATATCAATGATTGTTATTAATACAAAACAATAATAACAATTATTGTGTCATAGTTATTTTGATCATTAATTTCGAACGAATCACACGCACTAAAGTTTATACCTTGAAGCATTTTGATTTGATATTTTTCAATAACCTTACAAATGTGATATTGGATATTATCTTTTTGAAATGTATTTGCTCTGATAAATATATTCAAGATTGATTTTGTTAAATATCATGTTTAGATGAAAGAAAATAAATACTCACTTTTGCACTGCTAAACAAAAAAATCGTATTCCAAATAATATAATGCAGATGTTTCACTGCTTCTTTTTGTCTGTAATATTTTTTATCTATTCATATTTTCATCTTTTATTATCTCCTCTTTAATTTCAAAAATCAATTCGAGGTTTCGTGAGTTTTGGAACATTTGTTTGTGTTTGAACTTTTCGTGATGAGGATTCTTTTATTTTGGACTTCAAATCTCTGCATCTGTCGCTGTATTCCCCGCTTCCCTTGGTTTTTCTTCCTGTCCGGAAATGGATCATTTCTCCTCTGGTCGGTGGATCCATCAGGGCTCTCACCTCCACCTCAAACTTCTGACAGGTGCGAGGGGCCGCGTTTGATTCTTCCTCCCTCCTCTTCCTCTTCCTCTTCTTCTTAAAAATGCTCTCATCCTTAATGTGTTGTCATCTGGAAAGCAATCTCGTATGATCAAAGTGCGGCTAGTTAGTGCGGTCAATATCCTCTCCAGCAAGCTTCCCATATATCGATAACAAGGCAGCGGAGCCGGAGCCTCTCACCGAGCCTCGTCCAGGGCCTCTGCCCGCCCTCGGTGCGCGCACACCGGGACACGCTCCGTGCGTAAACAATTTTTTTTTTAAACAACAAAAAGGCACCATGAACATTGCAGGGGCATCTAATGTAAGTGCGATCAAATGAATAAGCCACGGTGATGATTTTATTTGAGGAATGACGGAGACGTCAAGTGGCGATATCATCAGTCCTGAAGGAGGTGATGCGTAAAACTGTGCCAAAGACGCGCACTTTTCCCCAAGTGAGTTCCCGAGCGCTTATTACGATGGTTTTCATCACAGCAGCGTCTCGCTCGGTCTGTGCCACTGAGCTGCTGCAAAGAGTTAAATAAGCTGATTGATCTGTGGTCTGTGGGGCAGCGGTGGTCCTGCGGGAGAACAGCACAACACGAGCCCCAGGATCGGCTCCATCCTGCGGGACACACCGCGTCCCCTGCCCCCCTCACCCCTCCCTCACTCCCCGGTTCATCATATTTACATCCTTGTCCTGATGCAAAGGTCTTTTATTTATTTTTGTTCAAATGTTTAATAATTTGTTTTTATTCTATATTTTTTTTTTTTTTCAGTGACGCCTCCGTGCAGTGCAACACAGGCACTTCCACCTCCCCCTTCCCTCCCTCCTTCCCTCCACATCTCTGGACGGAACAAGCGCAGCAGCGAACGAACTCCCGAGTCCGGACCCAGACACGGCGAACCGGCTTCGGCCTCAGGTGCATCTCTGAGGCGGGGCGACGCGGAGGTCCAGGTGCGTCAACTTCTCGCCTTTCTGCATCAACGTGACAGACTCCAAAATCTCATTTAGCCATTTTGTTTTTTTTAGAGAAAAAGTTCTTGTTACATTGGTTCTGACGTAATTATTATCAATAATATTTTTACATTCTCTGAGCCTCCATGAAGATTGAGATGATTTCTAAAAACCACAGCTGTGGAGATCAAACCTAAATGTAATACATTTCTAAAAACTCCAATTCCAAACCTTCCAGAGCCCTCTGTGACTGACTCACAGCACAACCAGAGGATGGCAAAATATCTCAACATTTTTAGAAACTTTTTCAATACAAAAAAACCCTATAGGAGGCAGCTTTAATTTCTGTTCCTCTCATAGAACGTGTGTCAGTGATATCCGAGCCCTGTGTGTTTGAATACATGTTGAGGCAGCACCGACCCTTCTGTGAATAATCAAAAGTGTCCAATATTTGCCCTTCAATCGCCTTTGGCCATTACCGATCACACGTGAGCTCCTCCTCCAGCCAGCCAATGTGTGAACTCTTCCTCTGGCTCCTCTGTTCCCTCCTAATTCTTCCTGTCTGATATTAGCCCCTTGGCACACCTTAAAATTTGTGTTTCATTATTCATTATTCAGGACTCATTACTGTTTGC
>JAFBJT010106840.1:0-10000 GCA_016785325.1 Chascanopsetta lugubris | reverse complement strand
CAACAATGATGACAATAATGTTTCTATAATAATTGTACATTTTTAAATTGACTCAACAGAAGCTTTTATCCTAAGTGTCGTACGACATCAGCAAAGATCTGGACCTGAAGAACAGGAGAAGTAATGCAAATGGGCTTAAAGCAGTTCACCTGCTTTAAGCCCCTCCCCTTCACCGTTCCGTGCCTGCTGGAGAACCTTCAGTCACCTTCACTCATTAAAAACCACCAGGTGTTCATCAGACCATTCTGGGAGATGGAACAACATGGTGGAGCAATATGGCAGCCACCATGAAGAGGATGTTCTTCAATGGTGATACACACAGAGGCAGTGGATTCACTTCAAAAGAAAATGAAAACAACTGCACATTCAGGTAGTTTAGAGCAGCGTAAATCTTGTTTGCTCCCCCTGGTGGTGACTCAAGGGTGGTGCAACTTCCTAGGCTCAACCACCTGTGCCCACTGGGCTGATCACAGTTGGATGTAAAACCAGCACTGACTCATTTCAGCAGGAACCAGAGTTGGGCCTTTTACAAACAGCAGTGGCTCCATTGTGGACAACAACATGAGCCTTTAATGTGATGTCATGGTGGAACTGAACTGGATGTACAGTAACATGATAGGGGAAGCCATCCTCCATAAGCATCAGTTCCGTGCTGCCTCAGAAGAACAAGATGATCAGAGGTGAGGAGACACCAAGCTCACTCCCCTGTCTTCCTATGCTCAGAGAAGCGCATGGAATGTCGTTGTAGTGGCTGATCCCACTCGTAGGAAATGCCCTCTGCACACACCGCATCTCAGTTGTCATACTGTCATTGAATGCAGCACCCCTGTGGATTTGGGTTGGTTGGCCCAGGGGAAGCGCTGCAGTTGAGCTGTGCTGTTGTCCTGGTAGGTGCACATGTCACCACGCCACCATTGTTCTCACATAATGAGCTCCAATCTATCGTCAGGAGAGGTTTATGTTGTCAAATGTGTGACTTCTGAAGAGTTGAGCATGTCCTTTGTCTTATGTAAGAAGACGGCGGTTGTTTTTGGTTTCCAGCGTGGCTAATGTATTTCCTTTGTACTTTATATTTGTAGTGTGAGACGTGTGTGTGTGAGAGATGACTGTGATATTAACCCCTCTGCCAGATCCTTCAAATGATCTGTTGTGCAGGACCCTTGATGTTGATATCCCTCAATAGAAACATACTTAAGGCACCGATGAGACTCTATGGAGTTCAAGTGAGTCCTGGCATCTTTCGGGTTGTCAAGTGGGCGCCCTCCTTCACGGATGCTTTGCTGATCAACCCACGACGCCTCCAGAGGGTTCAGCAGTGAGTCCCAGGTTGACTCCCTAGATGCCATCAGCTAACTTGAAGGCCCAGGTCGGATCCTTTCTTTTCATCCACAGCCACTGGCTTCCCTTTTCAGCAGCCCTGGGGAGAGAGAAAGCCAATCGCCACTGTGGTAACAGTGCACACACAAACACATTACAGCAGCTCACCTTCGAGAGAACTTAGAGCTGCAAACAAGGAGGAGGAGGAGGGGTCTCCAGACCCCCAACACAGAGACAGAGGTTTTTGGCACAAAGAAATGAGGAGTATCCACTTAATCTCCAGCATTTAGTAATGTTTTTCACAGTGTAATTGGTCATCAGAGAGGCCATTTTAGCAGACTGATTAAACTATTGTCATAAATTCTGCCAGTTGAAAAAACATCAGTGTATCTGTCTGGTCATTTCACCATTTGAGCCAAAGTCCAAAGCATTGGCAACAGACACGAGATGACATTTCTCCCATGAAGCAGTGTTTGACATTGACACACTTTGAAGGTCAAATAGTTTTTCATTACACCTTCTGAGATCTTGATTTGTTTATCAGTGGAGGTGTTGGTTTTTTGTTCAACTGAAAGGGACAATTAGTTTGATTGTAGCGTGTATGTTAGTTTTGGATACTTGATTCACCTCAGGACAGAAATACAGAACATTTTTGTTCCTTTGTGTTTATATTTAAAAAGAAAAGTTTTCTTTACCCCCTTCTGATATATTTGTTTTGAATTTGAGACAGGGCTCATATTTTGTTTTATTCAACTATTTGTTTTAATTTATGCCAAATGGAAATGACATTTTATTTTAGTTTGCATTTTTGTTGTTTTGAATGAAAAGGACACTTTGTTTTGAATATTACAGTATCATTGCATGTGGCCTGAAATAATATAAATGGACTCATTGAAAAAAAATACCTTGCGGCCCTTTAAGATTTGTATTTTCATGTCATTTGTATTATATTCATGTCTGAAGTCTTGTCCTCAGCAGGTCTGTCAAGTTGATGTCACAGCACATTTTGTCACATCTTGCACTTCCTGTCTTTTATTTTGAAAGTAGTAACTCTTCTCTAGTTTCAGGTCACTTCCTTTCTTTTATTTTGATGTACAGTACTAACTCCTCTGGTTTCAGGTCACTTTCTGTATTTTATTTTGAAGTAGTAAGTCTCCTCTGGTTTCAGGTCACTTCCTGTCTTTTATTTTGTTCCAGTTTTGTCAAGTTTAGTATTTTTGCCTGTGTCTGTCGCACAGTGTTTTATGGTAGATTTTCTAGTCTTTCTTTAGTCTGGCTTTTTAGTTTAGTCAAGTTTTTGCTCCCAGTCTTGAGTCTGTTTCTGGGATCCATCCTGTCACCAGTCATAACATCGACTGTCCACTGTGTGTGTGTGTGTGTGTGTGTGACTTGTATGTTATAATCTGGGAACCCCTGATGGTTTTGATGATCAGACTCATATCAAGCTTCACTGCCGAATGTTTCCCACATGGGATTCAAATATTTGAAGCTATGAAATGTAAAAGTAGAAGCTGTGATTGTTTCACATTTTCCCAACATCGATCAGGACCCAGACTTTATGTTTGAACTGAAATATTTAGATTCATTAAAATCGCTGTATATAATGAGGCTGAATGTGTTTTAAAACAGAATATTTGAAATGAATGAGTCTTTAAAAGATTTTTGAATCTTATTTTTGAAATTATGTCATAGATCTTTGTTTAATCCAAAATGAGATAAACCACATACAGTTTGAGGTTCTCTGGTTCCAGTGAGCAAAGTACGAACTCATGAACTCGCAGGAGGATCCTCGCTGTGCTCCCTCACCTCAGTTTCTCTATTTATGCATTTCTTTATCTTTTATGTTTTGTATTTATAGCTTAGATAGATCAGTGCAGTGGATTTGACCTTTGCCTAAAATGAAGAATTTAGAAATAAAAACAGTAGCAGTAGCTCACTCAGAAGGGACTTGGTCTTGGAACCCGGAAGGTCGCCGGGTCAAGTCCCATACGGACCGAGTGTGGACTGGTAACTGGAGAGGTGCTCTTGACTAAGGCAACCCCCAACTACTTGAAGTTACCTATATATGGCAGTCCCCTCGCTCTGACACCTCTCCCCTTGTGTTTGGGTTAGAGTTTTGCATGTACAGCATGTTAAAAAAGATTTTACAAAATGAACCTGTGGAGACATTTCAGTTTTACTTTAGTTCCCTCAGGAAAATGTTAATCATTGGGTCTTGGATGATGACTAAAGTCAGTGTCAAAGGATCTGTTCAGTAAGATAATATTTATGGAGATGATGAGACATTCTGTCAGATTTTGATCTATAATGCTCACAATAGTTAATAACGACCATCTTTAAACCGAGTCATCAAAACTCACATTTGGTCTATTTTCTAACATGAAATGTCAGTGTAATAACCTCAGACGTCGTTTCAGGCCTGTGATAGAACCATGACTCAGCACTTCATAGGTAACCAGAAGCATAGGTGAAGCTGTGCAATTTAAATGGATTGAAAACCACTACACTATCACACTGTTAACATAATAGACACTGCCCTCTAGTGGAATAGTATAGACTGTAATGACTTCCACATGTCCACCACCACAGCAGGTATCCACCAACTAGTTTTGGTAAATACATTAAATGTAATGTGCTTTTGAATATATTTTGTTTAATCAACATTTGATAAAGTTATAAAAGCATAAAAAGATTCTGTCACAGAAGAGAACTTTTGTTTTCATCCAAATTCGTACATTCATATAATACTTAACGTTACCTCATTTTACATCAGGATTTTGAGAATGTATTATTTTGGGACATGTGTTAAATATTTAGGCTCCTTTTACTCTTTTGAAATTTTCTGCTGCAATAGTCAAACTCGATGTTCTTGGATGTTGTTGCATGTCAGAAAACAGAGTCACATGTGGTTTCCTTCACACATGTTGATGTGAAGCAAAAACATATGAAAAATGTGTCTGAATAGACGAAGGGGAGGAGTCATTCAGTCTGTCATCAAATCAAAGTGCATGTGACACACACAGGACATCATTGATCGCTGAGCTCAGACGTTCATACACCAGTGAGTCAAACACCTAATCAGGTTGAGATCTATTCACCAAATCTATATCTACAGAACATCCTGATTCATACATTCAGCAGCCATGACTGAATCAAGTAACAAACTGTGGGCTTCACAAATAAAATACAACCAATGTAATATTCAAAAAGTTCATTTGAGTTGATTTGATGGAAAAGGGACAATAAACAGACAAGGGTATGATGTCATTTGTGTTAAGATGAGAGAAATGAAAAAACAAACTCCATACTGAATACAATCTTTGAATGTTCTCTGGATGCTTGATGAGATGAATGCGAGTGTAAACACCGTCTGATAAACTGTCTGAGTCATCATTTACAGGTTGAAAAAAATGCACTTTTACGTACTATATAGTTTTCAAAAGTCAAAACATTACTGTAAAGTTGACAAATATTGCTCCTATGTGATGATGGACATCTCTTCACGCTCTCGACTCTCTGACATGGCATTCACAACATATCCTAGATATCTGTGGAAACTCTTCCTCACATCCTCAGGGTCTTGGTCCAGGTTGGAGTGAATCAGGGTCAGTTTGCTCAGATGTGACGCTGCAGCAAAGAGGGAGAATGTTTAGATGAGAAATGGCAATGAAAACATAAAATAAGATGGCTTGAGGCTGGTCTGACCTAAAGGAAGATGTTCATCTTCTACTCCGCTGCCTGGTTTGTGATGAGCAATGAGCAAACACTGACTGTCCGTCAAACCCTGAGAGGAGATGAACATGGAATGCCAGGTCTCTATCTCTTTGAGGTGACTCGGAACATCAGGATTAAAGATGATCACCACACCACCGGAGTCCTTCATGATTACAGGCCAGCAGGACTCAAATCTGGATCAGTAGACAACAGGACAAACACTTAGGGACAGTACGAGGTGGAAACAGCTAAAGTCTCAAATCTGTTGGTATGAAACTTACTTGAAATCTCCTGCACAGTCCCAAAGTTCAACTTCACATGTCCTGTTTCCACTGCTGCCACCAGGCTGGGATTCAAATTCCAGGATTCTTCAAACATAAATCATAAAGTGATGATGAAGATGAAGAAGAGAGCTTGAAGCCAGTTGGAACGGAGAAAAGATGATATTGTCACATGATCTCCAAGCATTCAGTCAGCTGTTTGTATTCTCCTGTCATTATTTACATGTGACGTTGAACTAAACTGTATGTAAATGATGCAGTGAAATGGACTCAGTGGTACCTGACTCCCTCGGTGGGTCTGTATTCACCTCCCACACTTTCTCTGGTGTCAGAGAGAAAATTGGCAAGAACAGTTTTCCCACTCTGAACGACAAAATACAAAGAACAACAACACACTTCTGATTCATGGTGTCAACTTCCTGCAATAAGTTAAAAATACCCGTTTTACTTCAGTCAACTGTTGATTTATTGTTGAACACTTTCTGTCAATGCAACAGAGTCAAAACAAATCAAAAAAAGATTCTAGTGTGAGATGAAGTGCATGGCCTTGCATCTGTCTGTGTGATCATTATTGTTATTATATTATATTGTTTATCAACAGTTGTAGCTGAGTGACATGGATGTTTAAATACTGCGACATGTGTTCAAATGTACAGATTCATATGTAAACGCAGCTGGAATGGGACATAAGATATCGTTGGAACTCTTGAAATCATTGAAGTTACATGTCACTGCTGTTGTGTACATGCTCTCTTTATGTTTCACTTACACAAAACATTCAGGAGAACTGTTGGAAGAATTCAGTTATCATTAAATCTCTAGATATGTTCCATTTGTCGATTCAGATGAAACATGGCCGCCTCTGTGGAGATGACCCACATCTGAGGTCAGTATAAACTAAAAGACTCATTCTACTGTAAATACAGTAAATGGCCATCCATAAAGTCTGATCAACATCAATGTATTGATAATATAAGTATTTTAAGTATTGTACAAATAATTTAAATCAGTAAATATGAATAAATACCTATTTATTGACAGCAGTTATGGTTAATCATTGAACAGCTCACAAATAGCATATATCTTGTATTTCATATTGTGTATATCTCCAGCAAACATACTGATGATGTGTTTCTGTGTTTCACCTGTTTGTTAACATCTCACGTATATTAAACTCTATATTTGCTTTTAGCTAAAACAAGCAAAGTCTATATTGAGATTTTATTGACAGACATTATTCCGTTCGATAACAATGGAAGTAAACATCTAACTTTACTAGGGGGCGTCAGAGTCATTGACTTACCTCAGTGGGTCCAATGAAAAGTATTTTAGCTTTAAACATGTCCTCAAAAGACGCTTAGCATTAGCTTTCCTGCAACTGTGTGACGATCACTTAGCATTAGCCTCCCAGCTAACTGTGAGTGGTGCTGACGAGCTGTGCCCTCAAACAAGCAGAACAACCCCGATCCCACTGGGTGATGATTAACATGACGTATAACTTAGACCAGAAGCTCTACACTTTGTTATCATGACGTTAAAATAATACATACATTCAATAATCTTCCTAAACCGATGTGGGCAGTGGACTGTCTGCTGTCCGTGGCAGTAAACTTCCTGTTTGTTTCTATAGTTACAGCTGGTCTCTCCGTATAGCTTCTTTCCATTGGCTGGTTGTGAGTGAGGTCAAACTTAGTCCCGCCTATTGTGGCCCCAATCAACCAATGAACAAGGAGTGCACACGGAAGGGACATTATGTTGTCTGTGAACCAACCAATCAGGTCCCAGCTTCTCAGACTCCACACGGTTCAGTGGGGCATTGGCTGTACACGCACTCGTCGGCCGTGAGACCAGTGCCCTCGAAGCATTACGTGGTTGAATGAGACGGTCCTCACTCGGCAGCGGTTGTGTACGGTGGCCGAGAAGTGCAAATCACAACCACATTAGGACGAATCACAACAACATTAACTTCTGCCGGAAGAGACCGGACGAACAAGCAGGTATTTCCCGCCTCTGTAGCAGAGGCCGTTATTGATTGGACGAGGATATTCCCCACAAGCTGAAGTGAGAGGTGCCATTCTCTTAGAATTGCATGGGCCCGGGCGACTGTGGGGCTATCGGTCAATGTGGCAGGTACTTCAACAGAAGGGCAAACTACGTGTCAAACGTGATGTAGTAATGATATTCCTGCGACAACTGCATTCACAAGGGACGGATTTGAGAGGACGTCATAGGTTTACGCACATATCACTCCGTGGGTCCAAACTACGTACGGCACGTAGATGGCTGCGACAAGCAGAAGCCCTTTAGTTTGGCCCTGTCAGGATGTATAGATGCCTTCTCAAGAAGAAGAAAGTGGCTTGTTTGTGAGAATACCAACAATAACCCATCTGTCATAGCTCACAATCATAGTAATCCAGTCAAGAGCGTCTGTGTGATCCCATGAGAATAAGAACTGACTTTGGGACAGAAAATGGCGGGAGGCAGCCAGACAATGCTCCCTCCGTCACGAGCGCAATGACTCCTCCGGTGGTCCGGCAGCTTTGGTTCATCAACAGGGAATCAGCCTATCGAGTCACAGTGGTCCCTTTTCAGGAAAGGGAGGTAGGTACACATGAATAAACATACATGGATAGTTGGCTATACATCTTTGAATAATTAATGCAAAATGCACAACTCCTTCAGCAAAATGCACTCCACTACAGTTCTGTGTGAATTGTAGGCATATACACAGGCACATTATGTTATTCAAAGTCACATTTTGGCATGGCTTCATCAAAGTACAAAAACAGCTGCTTCAGCTGCAAATGTTTGTTTGAACTGCTTGATTTTAATGAGTGAGCTATATATATTTGCAAAAAAGTATTGAGGTGTCCTGACATAATGAATCATATAAAACTTTGGAAAGGAATGAGTGAGGTTTACGGATATCTTCCAGATATTGGACTCCGACTCAGCTCTGTATGTTTAGGGTTAATCAGAGGACATTCTGATCTACAGTGAGCATGTCATCAGATGTAGCTTCTTTACAAGGGAAAGAATGTGCTGCCTCCTTTAGAAAGCCATATCTAGGGTGATGTTCACGGGCACGTGAAGGGAGCCAGATATGTCCCTGTATACATAGGGGCCTAAAGGTTAGGATGGTGGAGGAAGGAGTCACACTAGTTTTATGATCCTGTTAGAATGTTATACAACTGTATGTTTCAAGAATGAGCTGATTGCGGGATGTTCCTTATCTCCTTCAGGTCAGGTGTCTTATGTCCAAGTATGGTGAAAGAATTGGTATTTCTCATTTTCAGCTAATCAGTTCAATGGTGGCAAAATGAATATGCATTAAGATGTTGGTTTGTCTTTAAATTGTGGATGTTAGCCTTCCAAGAGCAGAGCTTCTATTGACCGGACCTCTCTCAGACCAGCAGCTGCGTCTGATTTGATACTCTGCTTGGTTGCCCTTTGAATAAAAGTCTTATTCTCCAACAAGTTGGTATCACGGAGTCTTTCCTCGCATCCATTATCACACCAGAAGAAGCCCAAGAATAAACTACATAGCCATAATTGCAACAGTAACCCAATGGTGACTTTGTTGATGGTGATGCCTACTATCTATCCTGTCAAATTTCAGAAAGATTTGATGGTGGAATTTAGAGAAATTTCAATTTAAAGTTTGCTATTTTCAAGTCCACATTCGTCTTTTCCCTGAGTTTGAGGGCCTCTCCTTCGAAAAATATCCATTATTGCAACAGTAACCTAAGGTGATTTTTTGATGGTGATGCCAACTATCTATACTGTAAATTTGAGACTGATTTGATGGTGGAATTTAGAGAAATTTCAATTTAAAATCCGCTATTTTGAAGTTCACATTCGTCTTTTCTCTGAATTTGAGGGCCTCTCCTAGGGGTCGCAGTGTGAGCTGCATCCAGGGAGAGGGGCAAAGGAAAAGGGAGAAGGAAGTGGTTGGAGGCCCAGGGCAGCGGGGTGTGGCACCTCCAAAGAGCCTCTCCTGGGAGCCCCTAGGGGCCACAGCGTGAGTTGTTTCCCTGATATTACCCTGAGTGAAAAGGATGGTGATGCATATTGGGATGTGTATGGGGCAAAGACAGATGTCAAGGGCTAATAATAGGCCACCGTAAGCATAGGGTGATTATTAAGCACTGGGACAGTGTATTGTGGTTCATGTCTCCCTTATTATTATCTGATTTTTCTGTATGATATTTCTTATCATTATATATGTCTTATTTTTTATACATTAATTACTTTATTTTTCCTTTCTTGTGCTCTTTTAAAAGGAACGTGGCTCAGGAATGAGTGAAACCAGGAAAAGTAAGACAGCGCACAACTATCTTTCACATTTCATCTACGACTTTTGCTTTCATCAGTCAAACGTATGTCAGACTCATGACTTTACACTGTAGATCAGCACTTTTCATGCTTTGAAAGAGTTTGAGAACCTTTTCTGAGCATTGAAAAGTTTCTCTGTTTGTTTACACTGCTGGCTGATGTCAGTATATCAAGTTACATGTGTACTTATATGTGGCTGAATGTATTTACTGTATTCTGACTTTAATGCTCTTTTTAAAGATTTACACTGTTGTATGACATCATTATGAGTTCATTTTAATATCTTACTCAATATCATACCACACACACACACACACACACACACACATATATATATATATATACAGACACAC
>JAFBJT010106837.1:18520-42267 GCA_016785325.1 Chascanopsetta lugubris | reverse complement strand
CCAGGCGGCGGCGGTGGGGGAGCAGCTGGGGGACTCCACATCTGAGAGGAGAGAGCAACGAGCGCCGCATCAACGCTTTAATCACACGATGTAACGACAACACGAAACGACGGTCCGCCGTCGAGACCAATGAACAGAGGATGTGAAGCGTAAATATCTGACCAATGCGTGAGGCCGGTTTGTTCGGCTTCCTCTGGTCCCACATCAGCACTCGGCCGTCCTGAGAACAGAGTGAAGGCGAGTATCATCTCTACATGCTCCTTTAATACTGACCCCACTTTATTGAATAACCCCGCCCCCCCCCCCTCCTTTATCTATGGTGGCCTGTAAGAGACACATCTGTCTGACCTCAGCGCAGGAGACGAAGAGCGACTGGTCCGTGGGACTGCAGGCCACACATCTGAGCGGCTGCGTGTGCACTGAGACGACATTCAAGGAAAGACATTCAGAGTTTTGTGACGTCATGGATGAATGGATGAGCTCTGGGAATGATTTTACCGCTGTAGGTGGTGACGACCGCCTCCTGACTCAAGTCCCACACTTTGATTCTGTAGAGGAAGAGAGGGGGGGTGCACTTTGGTTGGACCGGTATGAAGGAATGATTATGAAAATCTATCCGCACGTAGAACGTGTCGTCTCTGACCTGCAGTCCATACTGCCGGTGACGGCTCCGCCCCCTCCGGCGACGGGACTCACCGAGGTGACGATGTCGTCGTGCTCCTGTTTGGTGAAGCGGTTGACGAGCAGGGACTCGTCCTCCGCCAGCTCCCACAGCTCAAGGGCTCCTGGGCAGAGCCGGACGCGGGTGAGGTGGTGGACATTCGGCCGCAGCCTTGACTTTCACCACTAGATGTCACTACGTTCAACAGCATGTTCCTCAAAGGGCCCCTCACCTGAGTCCGACGCCACCACCACGCCCTTCTCCGTCACCCACTTGGCGTCTGTGACCCCGGCCTCCGTCTGCACGCCGGCCCTGCAGAAGGCCTCGTTGGGGGCCTGCTCGGGGTCCCTGTACATCCACACCGAGCCCTGCCAGCTCCGGCCCGTCAGGCTGGAGGCGGCGAGCAGCAGGCTGCCGTCTGGAGCCACAGGAGAACGCTTTAATGTGTGGGAGGGGAAAAGACTGTGGCTGCATCCAAGACATCCACTTTAAGAAACGGATGCTTTCATGACGTTTCATACAAACAAGTCAATGGAAAAACGCGATAGTACGAACTGACGACTGACATCAGTACCAGGTCCCGCCTGTAGGAGGCAACAGGTCGCACCACTACACATTAACAGTGGGCAAAGTAAACACCAGGCGCATCCAGCAGCTGTAGAGGCAAGTGAAGCCAACAGCGCCACCACGCGTCCACGCCTGCAGCTGCAGCAGAGAGGACCAGGACCTACCTGCTCTGTAGTGAGCGGAGCACAGGTGCTTCTCCATGCAGGCAGGGGCGTTGGGGGGAATGTCCCAGCGGTTCTCCTTCACCATGCTTGTGTCCACCGCACTTTTCATTCACTCGTCGCTCTGCAACTGGTCAGTTCGAACCGGAAAAGGACTTTAGCGCGACTCCTGCGTGAGCTAGCTAGTGCTAATGTTTGCGTCACAGAGGCAGAGGAGCGGATTTCCCTCCAGAACCGAAGAACAGACTGATTAATAGAGATCGAAGCCGAACAGCGACGTGAATACAGACTATGATCGGTTAGTTGGCGTGTGTACACATGAATGTACCTGTGAGCAGCGGCAGCAACCACACATGGGACCGGCGAACAAGCACTTCCGGTTCAGGGTTATTTCCCCCCCCCCCTCCACCGTCTTATTCTTCTTCTACGCTCGTGTTTCCGTTTTATGGAAAATGTACAGCGTCACCCAGTGGGACACACCAACGAACCCCAACCCAACATAAAGGTGCAGTGTATAAAATGTAGGTCAAAGTGCCATTGTCCGTGGACAGAACTGAAACATATAATGCTCTAATCATTATTTGTAAAAGTCTATAAAAACCAGAATGGACAGATGATCATGTTTTTCAATTACAATTTCATTTTAATTTTTACCCAATATTTCATCATCTTTTAATCCCCACAAAATATTAAATGTCATATTTAAAATGTAAATTGAAGGTGAATATTCTGACATGTACTATGTATCAGTTACCTTTGGTTGTATGGATGTGAATATATGTATTGGTATGAATGTGTGCGTTCATAGACATGAAAAGTAAACAAATGAGTATAATCTATCGGTTGTCATGACAACTGAAAAGGTGTTTGTCTTTTCTGGGCTACTGTAAAAACATGGCAGCCTCCACAAAGAGGACTACTCGCTGATTTAATGTAAAGGGCTGATTCTAGTGAGATGCTCAGGTTATTATATATTCATAAAAAGATTTGTGAATTGATTCTGAGTAACACAAATGTATATACTCTACATCTTGAGGAGCTATGTAGCTATGATGTCGAGAATAAAGGCAACCATTTTGACAAAATACTCATCAGAGAATCTCCTCCACACAATGTTGTCTAGACTGTTTCTTCATTTTCCCTTTTCATCCCCATAATGAGACAGACAGTAAAGTTGATTTAAGTAACCGGAAGTACGTTGCACTCACCGGGTTGTTGTGTTTTCGTCTCGTAAGTGTGACTTTTATTTGGTTGAATTTCACCTGATCTTTTGCACAATACTTCACCATTAATCTTACCTTTACAAATAATATCACGGGAAACAACGATTTCTGCTTCAGAATACCACATTGGTTCCAAATATGCTTTTATTTTGAAAGGGTCAGAACGGAAAACATGGCTAATACCGTGGCTCGCTTGTCAGTTGTGTCCGACAGTGAAAAATCGATAAGTGATTGGATTTGTAGATGGTAAAAAAATTGCGTGTGTGCGCTAACGAGCCTCCAGAAGGTAAGAACACGGACGCGTCAGCGGCTCACACCGACATGTTTCCGGTCGGTTGTCGTCGCTGCGTTTCGAACCGGGGCTGTGTAACGTCAGTGGCCGCTGCAGTCCTGTCTTTGTGTTGACTGATGCTGGAGGCTAACCGTCAGATGTAGCTAATGCTAGCGGCGCCGCGCCGTCCTCCTGCCCGCTCTGAGTGACTGACAGGCGGCCAGGTGTGCGCACAGCTGCCGCTCTGTGGGAGTTAGCTCGATGCTGCTGGGTGTCACTGAGCTGCAGACATGTCAACACACATGTCCAGGTGTCACCTGTGGGGGGCGGGGGGGGGGGGGGGGGGGGGGTGCCGGGGGGGGGGGGGGGGGGGGGGGGGGGGTAATGTCACCCAGCAACTTTTAATCCCATTATATTAAAGGTCCAGTTCGTAGGATTGAGTGACATCTGATGGTGACGTTAACTGTTGCAGCCAGATGGACCTCAGCTCACCTTTGACCTCTCAAGGTGCAGTGTGAAGGATGTGGTGACATCTAGTGGTGAAGCTGTGGTGATGCAGCATGGAGGCCTCCATGGAGAGGACCCACTCCTGATGTTCAAGTGAACAATCCTTTGTAACTCAGTCATTTTATAGCATCAAATATACCTTGAACTACTTCCTGCTCACCTGCATCCTTCACACTGGACCTTTAATATACAACTCACACCTCACACCCCTCTGAGCTTGGAGAAGAGCGCAAAAAGGGAATAGAATATAAATAAATATGAATTTGGAAACTGTGTGTGTACATAGACACTGGTCAGATCTTCTAATGTAAAGTAGAATTACTGGCAAACGTGTCGATCCTGATTCTAATTCTAATGCTCTATGTTTCCTCTGTCTTCAGTGATCATGTAGTGAAACACATGTTGAGTGTTGTCTTTGTTTCCAGGGTTCATCATGGCCTTGAAAAGGAGACGTGCCACATCTCCCTCGAGCAGTGTGAGTGGAGGAGATGTTGATGATAGCCACACCTCAGCCTTAGTGTCTTCCATTGGGAGAAAGAGGAGAAGGACCTCAAATATACCGACTGTGGATCCAGTAATTCTTTATCAATCTGACTTCCTGTCTTTTTAAACTCTTTGAAATCACCACGCACACAGTGATTGTCAGTGTTTGACGTGGAACCCGTGACTGTGGATGTTTTTCAGTGTTTGGTTCCTTGTGTGACAGATCGCCGTGTGTCACGAGCTCTACAACACCATCAGAGACTACAAGGACGAGCAGGGCCGGATGCTGTGTGAGCTGTTCATCAGAGCCCCCAAACGGAGGTGAGGGTCCGAGAGGAGCCACCACCAGATCAAATCAGGAGTTATTGAGGCTCCTTCAATGTCGTTCAGTGAATTTGAAACTAAATGTCTTCCAGGAATCAGCCAGATTATTATCATGTGGTGTCTCAGCCCATCGACATGATGAAAATCCAGCAGAAATTAAAGATGGAGGAGTATGACGACGTGGAACAACTCACCAGTGACTTTCAACTCTTATTCAATAACGCTAAGACGTACTACAAGGTCATAGATATGTTTGTATATAAACTTATATCTACGTTTTGCTTCATACCTGACTGAATGAACGTTTTCCCTCGGAGCAGTCTGAGAGCCCAGAGTACAGAGCCGCCTGTAAACTCTGGGACCTCTACCTGCGAACCAAGAATGAGTTTGTGCAGCGCGGAGATGATGATGAAGATGATGACGAAGGGTACGACGCACAAGACAACCCCACAGGGACCACTGAGGATGAGGTGACACCTATTCCAGTATTTAATTTCATTCTCTTTAACGCCCCACTAGATGGCACTAAGTTGTCCAGGCTGGACCTTTAAGGGCAGGTTATAATGTCGAAGCCCCTCCCACCGTTCTTCAGTTTTTAATCAGAAATGTAACATCACATAAAGAACAAATGTTTTTGATATTTTGAAGAACCTCCTGCTGAAGTCTCATGTTCTCATTCCTGCTGTTGTCAGCATATTATGGTCTGTATGGTGGATTCTGAACTGGAGTGGGGCCCTGTGTTTGACAGAGCGCCCCCTGCTGTCTGAAGGACGTCCTGGAGCAGGTCCTCGATGCCGTGGTGTCGTACACGGAACCCACTGGACGTCTGGTCAGCGAGCTGTTCCAGAAGCTTCCGTCCAAAATGGTACAAACACACTCAGGATGACATCATCACTAAAACGTGTAAGTCTGTTTTCAAGTTTCGTTTGCTCCTGTGATTCAGCAATACCCAGATTATTACGCCATCATCAAGGAGCCGATCGATTTAAAGATCATCGCTCAGAAAATACAGGTATGTTCAATCAACCCCTTATTTTCTATTCATGTAATTCCAACGTTCTCTGGATCAAATCTGCAGCCAGTGTGTTTGTGGTCAGTTGGGTCAGTACAGGAGCGTCAGCGCCATGGCTAAAGACATCGACCTGCTGGTGAAGAACGCCAAAACCTACAATGAGCCGGGGTCACGCGTGTTCAAGGTGAGCGCGGAACACGCAGGACCGTATGACGCAGCAAACAGGAAGTGTGTCACATCCATAGCCACGCCCCCTTTTTTCATCTACAGGATGCAAACACCATCAAAAAGATATTTGCGCAGAAGAGGTCTGAGCTGGAACACGGGGAACCGATCAAGTCCAGCATTCGGATCAGGTAAACAGGAAGTGGAGGAGCGTCAAAGGCTTTAGAAGAATCCACACAGCAACTGTCCTCCTCCTGTGTCCGTCCTCTTTAGAAACAGAAGGACGGCGCAGGGAGACCGGCTCTCAGCCATCACCATGGCTCTGCAGTACGAGAGCGACGAGGACGGCATCCTCTCCGGTTCGTCTTCACCTCAGAGGTAAACGTGCTGCAGGAAGTTTGGCTGGCAGGCGACGCCTGACGCTTCCTCTCGTCCCCAGGATCCGTCCACTACGACGAGGGCGAGTCGGAGGCCGAGAGTCTGACCTCCAACATGGACATGAGCAACCCCATCTTCCAGCTGTACGAGGCCGTGCGCGGAGCCAGGAACAGCCAGGGTCAGCTCATCTCCGAGCCCTTCCTCCAGCTGCCCTCCAGGAAGGACTACCCCGACTACTACACGCAGATCGCCACGCCCACCTGTCTGCAGCACATCAAGTACGACACATGAACGAGGCAGTCTCCATTCTCATTGGTCACGTTTAAAGGTGTAGTGTGCAGGATGTGTCAACACGCCAGACACACAGTCTCATCCTGGAGCTTCTCTGCAGGAAAACATTCCACCACCTTTTCAGATGATTGACGGGGATTCGTTTGAATTCATTGATGTAATGATTTATCGGGGGAATCCTGCACGCTATACAGTAATAATGTTTAGATATCAGTTTGTACAGCTTCATTAACCCCATGTTTTAATGTCATTTGTTTTTTCATGTCCTTTGTTGAATTTAAAAGTATAAAGGCTATAACGGAAAAAGTATTGCATTTAGATTTACTATATTTAGGAACAAGTACAAGTTAATATTTGTGAGAAATTATTTTTATACTTTGAGGCTTCAGAGCTTTTTTTAATCATGTAGCTAAAAAAATTGTTTAATTAAACACGAAAGGTCGAGTGTGTAATATTTTGGTGGCATTATTTCCATTGTATCATCAGGAAGGAAATACAAAATAATTCAAATGGTGTCCTTTTAACATATGTAGCACATCGTAGAGCTAAAGATTATTTTTGTTCATGTGTTCATCATTAATTCTTTTCTTTCACCAACGTTTCTCTCTGTCTTTTATTTTCCACCCCTGCGGCATCACACACACTCTCGGTTCTGTAGAAACAGTGTTTCTGTGCCCTCCTTCCCAAATGTGAGAGCCCGTGAATTCCCCACAGGAACAAGATGAAGAACAACGAGTACGAGAGCGTGGAGCACATGGACTCCGACATCACGCTCATGCTGGAGAACGCCAAGCGCTACAACGTCCCTCACTCCTCCATCTACAAGCGAGCGCTGAAGCTGCAGCACATCCAGCAGGTACGGCTCCGGGCCGACCGGGGCCCGTGGCCCGGTTTCCATTGGCCCGCAGCAAATTCTAAAAATATCATGGAATGCGGTCCAGTTTGGACATCCCTCCTCTAAAGACTCATTTTTTAAAGGTGCAGTGTGTAAGATCATTTTTGTCACTTCTGAAAAAATCGCAAAACAATGACGTACTGATATTGTCGTGAATTTACAATCTCCTAAATGTATTTTTTCCCGTTAGCGTTAAATGACGCATTAATGTACATGTACACGAGGAGCGGCTCCTCTCTCCGGAGGCCGCCGTGTTTTTACAGCAGCTCAGAGTTGGACGTACTAAACATCTTTTGAGTTTTAATGACGACTGAAGTCGACCAGGGGTTGTAGTGTGAGGGTGAGGAGATGGATACAACATGGGACCTCCCCTCTAGAGGTCACCAAACCTTTCATGTGTGACTGCCAGTGTTTACCTGACTCGTGTCCGTTGCTTGTTGTGGTAGATGAAGCGTCGAGAGCTCCTCCAGAGAGACGATGATGACGGGGACAGTATGCTCTCCACCGCCGCCTCGGACGCCGGCAGCACCAAGAGGAAAAGGTTCGCTCTGTCACATTGGAACTCTCTAACCTCCGTGTTTGCGTTGATGCTCTGTCCTGACCTCCATGTTGTTTCCAGCCATAAGAAGAACACAAAGAAGAACCGGATGAAAACCCTCTTGGCCGCCGTGACCGAGGCGCGCGAAGCCAGCACGGGGCGCCGGCTGTGCGACCTCTTCATGGTCAAACCCTCCAAGAAGGATTATCCCGACTACTACAAGGTGATTCTGGAGCCCATGGACCTCAGAACCATCGAGCACAACATCCGCTCAGACAAGTACATGACCGAGGATTCGATGGTGGAGGACATGAAGCTGATGTTCCGCAACGCCAGGCACTACAACGAGGAGGGCTCTCAGGTGAGCTCCCGTCCTTAAAGGGCCAGTGTGTGAGATTCAGGGGAAAGTCATGAATTTGAACTGAATATAAAAATGTTAGCTCTTATGTTTAAGGGCTCCTCTCTTTGATGGCACCCCAACAAACAGTTTCTAAGAATGGACAAATCAACAACAATGGTTCATCAGCATGATCACACCAAAAACTATTTGCGTTCGATTCTCAAGAGGATCCAGGATTTGTTTTCCTCCAGTATTTAAAGCCTCTTGTTAGTTCTTGATGAATCTTTCATGATGTTTATTCAGACCTAAAGTCTTAAAGGTTCCAGGACGTCCTCGTGACCAATCTCTGTGTTGTGATGAAGGTTTACAACGACGCTGACGTCCTGGAGAAGATCATGAAAGACAGACGCAGAGACCTCGGCCCAGCGACTGATGACGATGACATGATGTCTCCAAAGTTGAAAATAAGTAGGTCAGCTCTACTTTGACTTCACGTGGATGAAAAGAAGTAGAAATAACACATTGGATTTGATTGCAGGGAAGAACAACATGACTCTGAAGAAGTCCAAGTATCTCACACCTTTACAGCAGAAGCTGAATGAACTCTACGAGGCCGTGAAGAACTTCACCGATAAACGGGGCCGGCGCCTCAGCACCATCTTCCTGCGGCTTCCTTCTCGCGCCGAACTGCCCGACTACTACTTAGCCATCAAGAAGCCCGTGGACATGGAGAAGATCAAGACTCACATGTTGGCCAACAAGTACCAGGACGTGGACGTGCTGGTGGAGGACTTTGTGCTCATGTTCAATAACGCCTGCACCTACAACGAACCCGAGTCTCTCATTTACCGCGACGCCCTGGTGCTGCACCGGGTTCTGTTAGAGACCCGGCGCGACCTGGAGGGAGGGGAGGACTCCCACGTCCCCGACGTCCACCGACTCATCCAGGACCTGATCCGCAGCCTCTTCGTCTCTGTGCTCAATCACCAGGACGACGAGGGGCGGTGCTACAGCGACTCGCTGGCCGAGATTCCCGCCCTGGATCCCGGAAACCCCGAGAAGCCGCCGCTCAACTTTGAGATCATCCGGAAGAATGTAGATGACGGGCGTTACAAGAGGCTGGACGTGTTCCAGGATCACATGTTTGAAGTGCTGGAAAAGGCCCGACGCTTGAACAGGTGGAGAAGCTGTGATGTGAATCCGTCGTGAAGCTTTGATGTTGTAGGATTATTGTATTAACAGTCATCGTTTTCGTTTCGTACAGGACCGACTCTGAAATCTTCGAAGACGCCGTGGAGCTGCAGCAGTTCTTGATCCGCATCCGAGACGAGCTGTGTAAGAACGGGGAGATCCTGATGTCTCCGGCTCTCAGCTACACCTCCAAACATCTGCACGGCGACGTGGAGAAGGAGAAGAAAGAGAAGCTGCCCAAAGAGTTCGAGGAAGACAAGATCAAGAGGGAGGAGGAGAAAATGGGTTTGTGGTTGAGCTTTGGGTTGAATGGCTAATTATCAAACACGGCTGTTTCACTCGGTCTGTGGTGAATCCTCAGAAGCGGAGAAGAGGGAGGACTCTGTCGGTGGGTCGTGGCAGTCGAACCTGCAGCGCACGTACAGTCAGGACTGCAGCTTCAAGGACAACATGTACCATGTGGGAGACTACGTGTACGTGGAACCTGCAGACTCCAACCTCCAGCCCCACATCATCTACATCGAACGTCTGTGGGAAGACGACACAGGTGGGTTCCACTCAGCTGATGCTCTCTGCTCTTTGTATCTGTGCTTTTATATTTGATCCGTCCTCCTCCCACACGCGCAGGTGAGAAGTGGCTGTACGGCTGCTGGTTCTACAGACCCAACGAAACCTTTCATCTGGCCACCAGGAAGTTCCTGGAGAAGGAGGTCTTCAAGAGCGACTACTACAACAAAGCTCCCGTCAGCAAGATTCTGGGCAAGTGTGTGGTCATGTTTGTGAAGGTAAACGTGTCCGTTTGTATCCGTCCTCTTCTCTGTTGATGAATTTCAAGTGTGGACTGACCAGATCCGTGTGACCTTTATGAAGGAATACTTCAAACTTCACCCAGACGGCTTCAGGGCAGAGGACGTGTACGTGTGCGAGTCACGCTACTCGGCCAAGTCCAAGTCCTTCAAGAAGATCAAGATGTGGGCGATGCCCCTCAGCTCCGTTCGCTTTGTCCCCCGGGACGTGCCCCTCCCTGTGGTGCGAGTGGCCTCCATGTTTGCCCTCAAGCAGGAGGAGAAACCCGCGGAGGCTGCAGATGAAAGCAAGATGATGGAGGCAGCAGCCGACAAGGTAAATACCAGGAGGCTGTTTCCTTTTTTAGAAAGGTTTCCGAGCGGTGCTGGATCAACTTTGTGTCTGCAGGATCGAGAAGACGTGACACTGGACGTGAGCAACGGGGAGCCGGGCTGTCACTACTACGAGCAGCTCTGCTACAACAACATGTGGCTCAAGGTCGGAGACTGTGTTTACATCGGATCTCATGGACTCGTGCGCAACCGTGTGGGCAGGTCGAGTCCACGCTTCCTCAAACTGCTGAATTCAAAAGGAAATTGTCTGTATTCTTTTGAGATTTAGCGTCTGATTAAGTCTTTGAAATGTGTCAAACAGGATCGAGAAAATGTGGATGCGAGATGGAGCAGGCTACTTCTTCGGTCCCATCTTCATCCACCCAGAGGAAACCGAGCACGAGCCCACCAAGATGTTCTACAAGAAGGAGGTGTTCCTCAGCAACCTGGAGGAGACCTGTCCCATGACCTGCATCATAGGTGTCACCGGGCAGTTTGACCAGAATCGGATCCGTCTGCTGAATCCTGTCATTTAGTCGTTTGCGGATCTGCTCACGAGCTGTTTCTGTCATAGGAAAGTGCATCGTCTCATCGTACAAAGACTATCTGTCGTGCCGACCCACTGAGGTGCCCGAGGAGAACGTTCTGCTCTGTGAGAGCCGCTACATCGACAGCGAGAAGCAGATGAAGAAATTCAAGGGGCTCAAGCGCTTCTCACTCTCTGGGAAGGTGGTGGAGGATGAGATCTACTATTTTAGGTGCCGCTCAAAGATGTGCCCTGGAAGGTGGACACCGGACCGGACGAGTGTCATACTTCATTGTTCTCTGTTTGTCTGGCGCAGAAAGCTCATCGTGCCTCAGAAGGAGCCGTCACCTCTGCTGGACAAGAAAATAGAGGAGCTGGAGGCCAAGTTTGCCGACATGACGGACGAGGAGCTGGAGGATCTCGGGGACGATGATGGGGAACTCGGGGACCACTCTCTTCCTCAGATGCAGACTTCTTTACCCAGTGACATGGATATGAACCATTACACTCCTCCACAGGTCAGAGCTCAACGGCCTCACGACAGGTACTTCATCAGTCGGTCAGTTTTATCAATGAAAGGTGTTTTTTATTTCAGTCCACTCCCAAACACATGAAGGGCCTCACCAAGAAGGAAGGTTCCAAGAGGAAGATCAACATGAGCGGCTACATCCTGTTCAGCAGTGAGATGCGAGCGGTCATCAAAGCCCAGCACCCGGACTTCTCCTTCGGGGAGCTGAGCCGCCTGGTGGGCACCGAGTGGAGGAACCTGGAGAGCTCCAGGAAAGCTGATTATGAAGGTCAGCGGACAAACCTTTGATCAGACGGACAGAACCGATCACATCAAACTGTGATCCAGTCAAAAAACATCCTGTTCCTTTTTAACAGAGCGAGCAGCTAAAGTGGCTGAGCAGCAGGAGCGCGACAGGGCCCATCATCAGATGTCCCCAAGAGCAGGTACCCCAGTAGGGGCACTGATGGGGGTGGTTCCTCCCCCGACCCCCATGGGGATGCTAAATCCCAGCATGACGCCTGTGTCAGGTAACCCCTCATACATGCAGATGGAGCCCGTGCACAAATAGACGGCTGGAAGAAGAAGAAGCTGAACTGCTTGTTTTATTCCTCTTTGGTAGTTTCTTGACTTCATTCATGTCTGCATGTTTTTCATTTTGTGTTTCACTTCAACTCATTCATAACATCTAACTCTGATTTCTGCTCATCACTCCTTATCCTTTGAAATCACAGTAATATCCTCATTCGTCCATCCCATCATAGTCTGACCTGGTGATTACATTCAAGCAGAAACAGAAGAGTCACATGTTAAACACCTGCTTTGCCTGATCATGTTGTGCTGTTGCATGTGTGACTGATGCATGTTGCTGTTCTGTGTTACCCCCCCCCCCCAAGAACATATGACAGGGGCATATAGGTCAGCTATGATGCCCTGGCAGGGCCATGTTGATGCCATGGTTAGTTTGACTGGCACACTACCACATCACATGGGGGTGCCCGTCTGTCCCCTACATCCCATAATGCCTGGGTTCCCTGGAATGCATTACTTTGGTAAGAGTACAGTCATTAGCCGCCCCACCTGCCCATGCAGTTGCTTCCTGTCTGCCAATCTGACTTGCTGGAGGGGATACCTGTACCAATAGGCCTCGATCCTTAGGTGGTTAAGTTCAGAACATACTGCGTCAACAGGAGTCAGTTGTTGCACAATATTGTTGGAAATTCAGAAATGTAGCTGAATAGATCATCACATATTTGGGCATATTAGTCCGTAATTGGCTTCCCTAATGGATCCAGTTTAGATAAACGGCACAGATTCATTCTCCTTTGATCTTTGTGTCCAACGTGTGTGATACAGACCAGCATACAGTCGCATGCCTCAGCTTTTGTGAATGTGTCTTGCTGTTGAATATCTCTACAGGAGCCAATGGGATGGGACCTGGAGGAGGAAACCTTCATTCCCAGGTAATTCCAGATTGCAGCCATTCAAACAACGCATGTCTCAGCGAAACTGTAGTTTTTCTCGAGCAACAAAGTCCTTGTATGTGATGCTCACCGGTTGCTTCGTTGTTATGTCCGTTAGACGGGTGGGGTGGGCTCAGGGCAGCAAGCTCCCCCTCCGTACCCGGGCCAGATGGGCCAAGCTTCGCACCAGCAGCCTTCCACCCCGATGTTTGTGTCCCCACCCGCCAAGACTCAGCGGCTGCTCCACTCCGAGGCCTATCTCAGATACATCGAGGGCCTCACTGCAGAATCCCCCACCGTTAGCAAGTGGGACCAAGCTCTCTCAGGTTCATTTTATCCTCAGAGGAGATGTTTATATTTGCAGGTTAAGCTCGTCCAGGCTTTTTCAGGAACCTTTGTGTTGATGTTGCTCTCCTTTGTTTGGTTCCAGCTCAAAAACAAGATGTCCGTCTGACTAAAGAGCAGGAGAGCAGGCTGCCGTCCCACTGGCTGAAGAGCAAAGGTGCCCACAAGACAATGGCGGACGCCCTTTGGCGACTCCGTGACCTGATGCTGCGAGACACCCTGAACGTCCGCCAGGCGCACAACCTGTAGCATGCCCCCCCCCCCCCCCCCCCCCCCCCCCCCCCCAAGCGACCCCCCCCCCCCCCCCCCCCCCCCCCCCCCCACTGTGAGCCTCTGACCCCCACACCTGTGAGACAGGAAGAGGGTTACCGCTCAGTAAAACCCTTCATTTTCTATCGTCATTTCAAAGAAGTGTTTGTATTCGTTGTATAAGCTGCTTTCTGTGTTGAAGCTGTTTTTGTTTGTGTTTTACATTTCAGAGATTCTGCTCAAAGCACATGATTGTTCCAAATGTCATTCTGTGATGAATGCCTTCATTCTTTCACAATTAAAATGTGAACAAGTCAGGTTTGGTTGTGTTCTCTTACTTTAACAGCATTTAATTGAGACAGATAGATCAACTAATGTCGTATTAAAAAGTGCCATATATCTTTGTAAGTTAATGTGTTTCTGCAGGATATTCTGATTTTTAGGTAATAGCCTAAATGTATCACAGCCATTCTTCAGGATATTACGTGATATGAACAGAAGTAAATTCACCTAATTTTGCACACTGGTCCTTTAACAGTATTTACATTTACACCTTTTATTTCTCTTTTATTATACGGTGCAACATTTGACTTAGATTCTTGAGCCTCCATTATTTATTTGATAAAAACATGAATATAATATAATCCATGATTGAACTGAATGGTACAACAAATAATCCAATGAACGTCATGGATTAAATAGATACAGGGAGGGGGCGTGTCTTCCGGCTTCTGCCTGACATGTGCGCCTGCGCAGTGGTGTGACCGCGCAGTTCCTTTCGCTCCAGACATTTGAAAGCTGCTGGCACCGTGAGCACGTCTCGTCGGTCTGTTAGTGCCTCCCATCGCATCCCGGCTCACACCCTCAATCACGGTAAGACTCCCCGGCTCCTCGGTGAGCTCACTCGGCCTCCGGTCCGAGATGAAGCCGACACATCTCCCCACCAGAGCCCGCAACTTGCGAGTAAACACGGCCTTTGGGGAATTCGCTAAGTTTGTGGTTAGCATCATTAGCAAGCTAACGCTAACATTAGCAGGCTGACTTGAAGGCTGCCGGATCAGACTATTGACTGGAACTGGGTTAATACCATCTATACCCCTTTAGCTGCTGTTGTAGGGTTGTGTCGTAGAAGTAACAGAGATGTTCTATCTAATACAACCTCATGTCCTTATATTAGCCAGCACATTCACATTTGGACTTAAAATAACGCTGATGTCAACTTATCCGACTCTGCACAAGCCTTTAGCATGCTAGCTTAGCCGCCAACCTGCTTCAAACTGACCTGGAGTCAGCCGGGCCAGCGCCGTTATTTGCAGTGTAGCTGCGTTAGCTGCTAACAAGCTAACGACAGCTGAATGAAGAAATGACTGAATCTACAGCTCAGAGAACTCTGCTTTGTTGGACACAGCATCGAAACTAGTCTCAACACGGAATGTTTCTCGCTAATAGCTGTGACTTGCTGTCCTAGTGTAATCCTGTCATTTGGGTTCAGTGTTACACAGCATTTAATTATAGACTGACCATATAAAGTTGTCAACTTCTGTGTGTTTCATGTCCTCAGTCACAAACATGGAGCTGAATGATACAAACCTACAAACCCTCACTGAGTTCCTCAGGAAAACACTGGACCCAGACCCAGCAGTCAGACGTCCAGGTAATAAACACACCCTTCCTCACCTGGACCTGTTTGTTCTAATCCGTCACGTCTTTGTGTGACGTCGGCTCCTGAATGCTCGTTTCATTCATTCATCTTTTTTTCTGCAGCTGAAAAGTTTCTGGAGTCTGTGGAGGGAAACCAGAACTACCCGTTACTCCTCCTCACGCTGCTGGAGAAGTCCCAGGACAACGTGATCCGAGTCTGCGCTGCTGTGACTTTCAAAAACTACATCAAGAGAAACTGGCGCATCGTGAGTCTCTCAGAACTCTGCCGAGTCGACGTTACTGTTCGACAAGTTGCACGTTAAAGCAGAATATCCCTCGCTGCATCCTTATCTGATGTTTGTCCCGTTTGTTGACGTAATCAATACTGTACAAGGCTTTTGCACAGGGTTAATTATCCTCCATATTTTCCCCAAAGGTTGAAGATGAACCAAATAAAATCTCTGATCAAGATCGAACAGCAATCAAAGCCAACATCATAAATCTGATGCTCAGCAGCCCGGAACAGATTCAAAAACAGGTTTGTCTTAAAGCATCTGAGATGAAAGTGTGAAAAGTGAGATGCTAAACCAAAGTGTGTCGGTGTGATGCGTCTCAGTTGAGCGATGCCATCAGTATCATCGGAAGAGAAGACTTCCCTCAGAAATGGCCTGACCTTCTGACGGAGATGGTGACCCGCTTCAGAAGTGGAGACTTTCACATCATCAATGGAGTTCTGCGTACCGCACATTCTCTATTCAAGAGGTACAAGCCACGACCTCTAAAAACCTTTCAATGAAGAGTTCTCTCGCAGGTTTAAAAAAATCCTCCTTCTTTTTGAAGATATCGTCACGAGTTCAAATCAAACGAGCTCTGGACGGAGATTAAACTCGTGCTGGACACGTTCGCTCTGCCTCTGACCGAGCTCTTCAAGGTTCGTCACCACTTTTAGTGCCTGTGTCGCAAACGCTTTTCCAATACGAAGACGATCTGATGGTTCATCGTCTCTCGTTTTGTTGTAGGCCACTATTGAGTTGTGTCAGACTCACGCAACAGACGTCAACGCCCTGAAGGTCCTCTTCTCCTCCCTCACACTCATCTCCAAGCTTTTTTACAGCCTTAACTTCCAGGTCAGTTCAATCTGAATCTAGGTCCTGTCGACCAGAGAATAGTATTATATCATTATTAGTCATTCATTTAAACATCAATCTCTGCGCTCTTGTTCAGGACCTTCCAGAATTTTTTGAAGACAACATGGAGACCTGGATGACCAACTTCCACGGCCTGCTGACGCTGGATAACAAACTTCTACAGACAGATGTCAGTTTTTTGAAGTTGTGTAATTCAATGTTATTATATTGTTTTCTCGTGATATTTAGAATCCGTTCTGTCTCTGTTGACTCCTCCAGGATGAGGAGGAAGCCGGTCTCCTGGAGCTGCTGAAGTCTCAGATCTGTGACAATGCTGCTCTGTACGCTCAGAAGTACGACGAAGAGTTCCAGCCTTATCTTCCTCGCTTCGTTACTGCCATCTGGAACCTGTTAGTGTCCACGGGACAGGAAGTCAAATATGACTTGGTATGAGCACCCATGCCTCTTTGTGTGTCTTTATGTAAATGTTCTCTTTCTGGGTAATAAGAGTGGACCCGGTCCGTGTTTCAGCTCGTGAGTAACGCCATCCAGTTCCTGGCTTCAGTCTGTGAGAGGCCGCACTACAAACATCTGTTTGAGGACCAGAACACACTCACCAGCATTTGTGAGAAGGTCATTGTTCCCAACATGGAGTTCAGAAGTGAGTTCACTGAGAATGAGGCTCAAAGGCTCACACGCGACGGACTGAATGAATACTGTTGTCTTTGCTCAGGTGCTGATGAGGAGGCGTTTGAAGACAACTCTGAGGAATACATCCGAAGGGACCTCGAGGGATCAGGTACCGGTTTGTAATACTGACGATTGATTGAATTGATGAAGGACAATCTAACAGTAACTTTAATCTCCTCCCTCCTCAGACATCGACACTCGTCGGAGGGCGGCCTGTGACTTGGTGAGGGGCCTGTGTAAGTTTTTCGAGGCCCCCGTCACGGCCATCTTCTCCGGGTACGTGAGCTCCATGCTGTCAGAGTACGCAAAGAACCCCGGAGGGAACTGGAAACACAAAGATGCTGCCATCTACTTGGTCACATCACTGGCGTCTAAAGCCCAGACACAGAAGGTAGGGTGGAAATGGATATTGCTCATGGAGCACAGCATGAGTTATTTTGAGTTTTCATTGCTTTATTTGTTCTTTCTCTCTGCTAGCATGGAATAACACAAGCTAACGAGTTGGTGAATCTGACCGAGTTCTTTGTGAATCACATCCTGACGGACTTAAAATCCCCCAATGGTAAGAAAACTCTTAAAGCAGCGCTGCCCACTCCTTTCGGGACGCGAGCTACTTGTTAATGGCCAAGTCAAAGTGATCTACCAGGTTGGTGGCGCGGTGCGGGGCATTGTTTTTCATTTTCAGTGGAGACCACCCTTCCCCTTGCGGGGGGGGGGGGGGGGGGGGGGGGGGGGGGGGGGGTGGCGTGCGGCGCATTGTTGACGGGGCCGTGTTGACCTGATGGAGCTGACATGGAGGAGGAGAGGTGACTTCCTGATGCGCACGCTCTCTCTCGCTCAGTGTGTGTGTGTGTGTGTGTGTGTCTCTCTCTCTCTCTCTCTCGCTCTCGTTGACACGTTGCGGGCGATTGAGCGGCTCTGCCCTCGATCGTCGTAATGGGCACCCTGTCTTAAAGGCTTCAGTGCTCTGTGGGTTTACTGGAAAAAAAACAATTAAAACAGCAGGAAAACTGGGGATTCACATTTCAAATATTAAAGATATGATTTGCATTAACTAACATCGAGCACTTCTCCTCTTCTGTAGTTAACGAGTTCCCAGTGTTGAAGGCAGACGCTATAAAGTATGTCATGATCTTCAGAAGCCAGGTAGGAACTCCCCCCCTCCCCCCCTCCCTCCCTCCCCCCTCTGTTGAGCTACAACGGAAGAAGAGAGTGAGTTCCTCTGTGTTTCAGCTCCCGAAGGATCAGCTGCTGCAGGCGGTTCCTCTCCTCATCACTCACCTGCAGGCGGAGAGCACGGTGGAGCACACCTACGCTGCTCACGCCCTGGAGAGGTTGTTCACCATGAGAGGCGCCAACAACACCACACTGTGAGCGTCCAGCTTCATACTCTGTTCTACATCACTCACCTCCACCTCTCACAGTCTCTGTCTGTTTCAGTATCACTCCGACAGAGATGGCTCCTTTCACCGAACAGCTGCTCAACAACTTGTTCAAGGCTCTGGCTCTTCCTGGTTCTGCAGAGAATGAATACATCATGAAAGGTGAACGCTCCTCCTTCATCTGCCTCCGAGCATTTTCACTTTATTATTTCAGGTCCTCATGGTGTTGTTTTTCCTTTCCGTCTCATTTGAAAGCCATCATGCGCAGCTTCTCTCTGCTGCAGGACGCCATTGTTCCTTACATTCCCACTCTGATTGGTCAGCTTACTCATAAGCTCCTATTAGTCAGCAAGGTAACTCATACTTTATTGCACGCGCATGGATTCTTACCTCGTTCAGCCGAATGCATTTTTGAAGTATTGTGAAACGTGTGTTTCCAGAATCCCAGCAAGCCTCACTTCAACCACTACCTGTTCGAGTCCCTGTGTCTGTCGGTGCGCATCACCTGCAAAGCCAACCCCTCCACGGTCAGCAGCTTCGAGGACGCCCTCTTCCCCGTCTTCACTGAAATCCTCCAGAATGACGTCCAGGGTGAGTCACTCCGTCTGAAACCCACCGATCCGGAGAAGGTTTCCGTGGATCGCGCTCGTAACCTTGATTCTTCTGTTCCAGAGTTTCTTCCATACGTGTTCCAGGTGATGTCTCTCCTCCTGGAGATCCACTCGGACTCCATCCCCGCCTCCTACATGGCTTTGTTCCCTCACCTGCTGCAGCCTGTGCTGTGGGAGCGCTCGGGGAACATCCCCCCTCTGGTTCGCCTGCTTCAGGCTTACCTGGAGAAAGGAGGGGCCAGTATAGCCAGCTCTGCTGCCGACAAGATAGTAAGTGTCCCTCAACAAGTCCTGCATACTGAAGCTTGTTGGTTGTCTTCACTGTCACGAGTGTTCATCCTCACGTCTCCCTCCTCCTCAGCCTGGTTTGCTTGGAGTTTTCCAGAAGCTCATCGCCTCCAAAGCCAACGACCATCAGGGTTTTTACCTCCTCAACAGCATCATCGAGCACATGCCCCCGTACGTTCCTTTATCTCCGTTTCATTTATGATGAAATGAGATTTTAGTTGTTGAATATTTGTTTATGTTTTCCTCGCAGAGAATCCATCACTCAGTACAGGAAACAGATCTTCATTCTGCTCTTTCAGAGGCTCCAAAGCTCCAAAACCACCAAGTTCATCAAGAGTCAGTTCAAACTTCTCCACCTACTTTCACTTGTTAGATAATCAGCTGCTCTCTGAAGGTCGTGCTTTTATTTTGAAAGCTTTCCTCTCCTTCTCTCCCTCCAAGGTTTCTTGGTGTTCATCAACTTGTACGGAGTCAAATACGGAGCCATTGCTCTTCAGGAGATTTTTGACAGCATCCAGCCAAAGTGAGTCGTTTGTTTTTAGATAAAAACTCGGTGCTGTTTGTCTGCAGTTGTTTTGTGGATTCATCCATCACAGCATAACAACTCGCTTTCACCTTGAAACTTCAGATGTGAATCGGACGACACTCTCCTATTTGAAATTCATGACCCACCATTAAGTGAACTGCAACGATGTGATGTAATAAACCCCGTGTCCTCTCCGGCTCGCAGGATGTTTGGGATGGTGTTGGAGAAAATCGTTATACCAGAGGTCCAGAAAGTCTCTGGAGCAGTGGAGAAGAAGATCTGCGCTGTTGGCATCACCAAGGTCCTGACGGAGTGTCCCGCCATGATGGACACGGAGTACACTAAGATCTGGTAAGAGCCGGTCTGACTGCTCCACCGACAACACGGGTCACAGTCTCACTCATGGTGATGGTCCGCGCAGGACTCCTCTGCTCCAAGCTCTCATCGGTCTGTTCGAGCTGCCAGAGGACGACAGCATCCCGGACGACGAGCACTTCATCGACATCGAGGACACCCCCGGATACCAGACGGCGTTCGCGCAGCTCGCCTTCGCTGGCAAGAAGGAGCACGACCCCATCGGAGACGCCGTCGGAAATCCCAAGATCCTGCTGGCGCAGTCGCTCCACAAGCTGTCCACTGCCTGTCCCGGAAGGGTAGGTCAGCCCCTCCGGAGGTCTTTGTCTCGTCTTCCTGTCAGTCACGGCTTTCTGTCCTCTCCTTCTCTGTGATGCAGGTTCCTTCGATGCTCAGCACCAGTTTGAATGCAGAAGCCCTCCAGTACCTGCAGGGGTATCTACAGGCCGCCTCCGTGCAGCTGGTGTGACGTGACGCCGTTTACATGATGAGACCACAACAATTCACTGCAGGAGAAGACACAGCGCCCCCAGGTGACACCACAGAGTCTCCTACAGATGATGGTTTTTGACTCGACAGTTACATGATGGAGAAATACTTTACTGGAGAGATGAGTTTTGTCTGAAATCAGGGGGCAGTCTCTGATCAAAGTTTTTTTTTAAGGGTTTTTAAAAAAGAAAAACGAGAAAAGAAACGACCAAACGTTGACACATCACTGAATCTTGGTTTTTGTGTCTGGGCCCGTTGTGTCTGATTTGCGGTTCAGCGAAAGATATCGACCTGTGATACAACTTTAAGTTTATTTCAACAACAACAACAACGGGAGCTGCAGCAGGTGACGTTAATCTCATCAGATGATTCTCATTGGAGGGATTTCTTTGTTAAGTCTGAATTCCTTTTCATGGTTCCGGCTCAGACGCTGCGCTTCAAACCTTTCTGTTGCATGTTTCCTGTCGCTTTGTTCATGTCCGGTTTCTGCACTGTTTGTTTGTTAATGTGAATAAAACGAGGCACTTGTATAGATCCGCTTCCGCCGAGGTCTCCACTATTTTCATACTATTCTGGATTTATATTCGTTTGTGGATCTTAAAGGTGCATTGGGAAACTTTTTTGTTTATGCTTAAGCCTAAAAGTGTGACATGCTCCGACTTACAGGTTTGTTTCCATCAGTCTTTGGTCAAGGATCATGTGAAGTGACTTGAGTCACGCTTTACTGTGGAAAAAGAAGCTGTTGTGCTGAACGTTTCATGTGCAGGCGGCTCTTTAGTTCTCCAGCTCTGATGCAGCAGCAGCAGCAGCAGCAGCAGCAGCAACAATGTGCAGTGGCTCAGGAATGTACCAGTCCACACACACTGACATACCGGCGCTAAGCTACGGTGGCTATCGCCTCATGTGGGCGTGACTCAGCGGGCAGAGGCGGAGCCAAGTCCAGTCCCATTTTTGGATTCTCTGCCTTGTCCCCGTTTGAGCGTCGGGTCAGAGGCGGTGCCTTGGATCTGTTGTGGGCGGAGTTATACTGTTGTGATTCGTCAGTATGAGCTCGGCTTCACTTTAGCGAGCGTAAAGTGATACTGACTGCGTCTCACTTTACTGCCACGTGTCGCCACCACCAACCATTCTCCAAACAACAAATTCACATTTCGATTTTCAGATTCGTGTCTGAGTTGAATCGTTATTTAATAAAGTTATAAAACACTCAGAGAAGCGTTAGGAGGATTTGATGAAGCCGTTGGATGTTTTCATCTCCACGTTCTTGATGAAGGGCAGCATACACTTGTCTCCTCCCATGAAGCGGTACGTCGCCACGTTGGCCTCCCATGGCAACAACCTAGCGCCGGAGCAGAGGAGCGGCGTTAGCTCGCGCTGACGACGCGCACGTGTTTCAGGGATGGGTACTCACGCTCGCGCGAGGAAGGGGATGTACATCAGACGCGGGATGCAGATCATCTGCTGCTCGGCCAAGATGGCCGTCATGGACTGCTGCACGGTGTAGAGCGGCTGCAGAGGAGGGATCAGGCTCCTCAGCTCCCTCCTGCAACATAAGGAACAGGAAGTGAAGGAGTGTCGCCTCTTCTCGCTCCCCGGAAGCTCCTGACGGATCCACACCTGATCTCGCAGCCGGCGAACATCCCCGTGTCCACGATGTACGGACACACCAGAGTGGTTTTGATTCCGTCCAGATCTTCAGCCAGCAACTCGTGAGTCAGCGACTCGTGGAAACCGACGGCTCCAAACTTACTGGCGCAGTAATCCTGCCGGAGACGGAGGGCGAGAGTGTGAATGTGGAATTATGGGATGTTGGATGATGCAGGTGCAGGTGGGGGTGGGGATTGGACCTCACCTCCACACATGCTGTGCTGAAGAGTCCCAGGGCACTGGCGATGGTGATGATGTGACCGTGGTTCTTTGCCTTCATCGGGGGCAGGAAGGCTTTGGTCATCTGGAGAGACGAGAACAGTTAAAGGTCCAGTGTGTACCATTCGAGTGTTTCATGAGCTCTAATATATTCTTTTGACGGTGGTATTTTGAAGGGTAAGGAGTGTGTGACTTTTAAAATCTGACTCCAACCTCATGGTATTTTAAAGGACAGGAGTCAGGTGAGATATTGATTCATTGGTAGAACCCCAATTTCCCAAAATACTGCTCAGGTGGCTCAGGATGGAGCAGAGGCGGTTGTCCACCGACCGATCGATGGTTTGATCCCTGCAGTTTAAAACCTTGACGGGAAACAGCCCTGACGTGATACTGACTGTGTGAACGGATGCATGTGATTTGTGTACAGAGCTGTGACTGATCAATAAGTCTGAACAGAGCTGCATCAAACAGTGATTAACCATTTCAATCCAAGATGGAGTCACTACAAAGAGTCTCTGCAGCACTGGGGGATTTCAAAGTCACTTGTTGTTGTTGTGCATGTTTCTTTGACCTCGTGCAGATCAGAGTGTGAAAGAGCCATTCACAAAAAGTCTGTGTGTGTGTGTGCGTGTGTGTGTGTGTGTGTGTGTGTGTGTGTGTGTGTGTGTGAGAGAGAGAGATGTTTGGTGCTAATGAGCTTCACCCTTTATTGAACAGGCATGCGACTCTGAGACTGTAAGAGGATCAAATGTGAGTGAATCACATGCTCGCTGTACATTATTCTGTGGATGAGTTGATGTAAGCCAGACCACCCGAACCCCCCCCCCCGCCCCCCCCCCCCCCCCCACCTACACACACAGAACAGTCACAAAGCCGTGTGCATGTGCAGGGACATTAACTGTGAAAAGCCTAAAAGTGCATGAACAACAAAGTTCTGATTTCATAATGTCCTTTGTCTCGGGGCGGGGCCTCACGGCTTCATTCTGGGCCACTTCTGGCCCACGGGCCACTTCTGGCCCACGGGCCACTTCTGGCCCACGGGCCACTAATTGAAAAGGCTTGAACCAAAACCAGGTCTTGAACCTGCCCAACATGTCACACGCACAGTGGCTCCGCCCGCTCCGCCCGCTCCGCCCGCTCGCTGATCCTTTGCGCATGAGCGCACAGTGTCCAGAGCCCGAGGGGAGGAGCGCAGTGATGGCTGTTATGTAATGACTGTCAGACACAGCATCCATCCCTCCATCCATCCCTCCATCCATCCCTCCATCCAGCACTTCATCCAGCACTTCATCCATCACTTCATCCATCCCTCCATCCATCACTTCATCCATCACTTCATCCATCACTCCATCCATCCCTTCATCCATCCCTCCATCCATCCCTCCATCCAGCACTTCATCCATCACCTCATCCATCACCTCATCCATCCCTCCATCCATCCCTCCATCCATCACTTCATCACTCCATCCCTTCATCCATCCATCCCTCCATCCATCCCTCCATCCATCCCTCCATCCATCCCTCCATCCATCCCTCCATCCATCACTCCATCATCCT
>JAFBJT010106836.1:25000-30741 GCA_016785325.1 Chascanopsetta lugubris | reverse complement strand
TTCCATGTGTGCAGATAGTACGTCTAGTTGCTGTGTAGTTGATATAATGACCACGTAGCTCTCCGTGACAAGCTGCCAACACCCCACTGTCCTGTCCACCGCTGAGCAAACAGTGTGGGGCAAGTATGGGAAGTACAGCCATTCGATTGGTCGCTCCATTCACTTTCTCTAAACTTGATTGGTTCAATGGGCAATAAACCATAGAACTAGAATATGATTGGACGCAGACCCGGAAGTAAAGTCGAGGACATCTGTTTGAATAGGTGAATGAGATTGGGTTGTGGGTGTGGTCGTCATAATAATAATAATAATAACAATAATATTAATAATTGTAATAATAATAGTAATGCCACCTTTTCGAGGAATTTTGGTGTTGAACAACATATAATAATTGAATGCAAGAACAATTATACGTTCTACACAACACTTGATGAAAAGGACATAGAAGGTATAACTATATTATCCAATTCACGAATGGCTATCATTTCTTATGTTTTGCAAATACCACCCTAATTCAAAAAGGGTTGATTCTTGATAATTGTTATTTTTTGTTCAGTTACTATAGAGAACAAAACTTCTACGTTTCAGGGTACAAAGTTACATGTTGGTACAATTTGGTTTAAGACTGTTGGGAATTTATATTTACCTATCATGTTTCCATTACTCAAGTGCCATTTATATTTTCTTATCATGTTTCTATTCTTAAAGTGCCATACTAATCAAACTGATACTAAGGTTAAAATTTTAAGTGTAAAAGGGAATGGGATGTTGAATGCCTGGACACATACTGATTATTGTATTATGTTTTGTTAAGAAGTTACTATGAAGTCAAAGCAATGGAGGGTCACGAGCACTGGCTCCAGACTTTGAGGGAGTTCACAGATAAGTCAGACATGCAAGGTCAAGAGATTGTTTTGTATGTGAGCCCACATGATAACACTCACATATACAGTAGCATTAGCTGTCTCACAGATCATTTCTGGGTGTGTGTGTGTGTGTGTGGGGGGGGGGGGCACGAGGAGTAACTTTAAGAAGAGGAGATGATGTGTGCCAAGAGGCTGGGACTGGGCCTGTGCTCCCAGGATGAGGGCCAAGTCTAACCATGGTCCCTCCCCTGCCTAGTCGTTCGCCAATCATGTCAATTCTGAACCCATAGGAGTTGTAATCACTACACATCGGGGCTCTCAGTTCTGTGACGTTACGGAGGGATCTTGGTTTCTCCCTAAATCATGGTGCTGAAGACCTCGGCCCAGACTTTGTCACATTCTACTGTTGCAGGATAAAATCTTAAAAGACAGAAGTAGTTTGTCATCCTTTGGAATAAACAAACACGCTGACAATACACAAACACAGTTATTTTAACCAGTGGTGTGAATGTCATATAACTTTTTTTGAGGATTTAAAAATAGTAAAGATATGTTTGATATGTAGAGGAATAAATTAATCTAGTAACATTTCAAAGAATTACATTTTTCATGTGAGATCATTTCCTGCATTTGTGCATCTCTAGGGATAAGTGAAACAAATTGCATACAAATTATTGACTTTATATTTAAACATCATTTCACATTTTTTTACACATGATACTGGATGAAACTGAGCTCTGGACTGTGTACATCAATCAATGTTTATTTCAGCTTTTGCATCAACATATTTTCAGATATTTTTTTGCCAAGTAGTTTTCTAATACACTATAGAATATCAATAGAACAAAAAGTGGTAGAATCCATTGAAATAAGACAAACTTTGCTGCCATCATTGAGAAAACCAGAGAAATGCCTTTTCAGGATACAACAGTGTGAAGAACTACAGAGTCCCAGTGATTTAGACAGAGCCAGAATACCAGATACATACAGTACCAGCAGTAACAGGAAACATGTACAGAGAAAAATATCCCTAGAGTGTCATCATCTTTTTTTGTTTCACCTTTCACTCAAAACTGAACTGTACAGTTGATATAAAAACCAAAACCATACTAACAAAACACCCTGTCAGAAGAAGTCTGATTTATTTTTTGGTTATTTATGTATTTTTTATTTTATTTTATTTTTTTATTATTATTATATTTCTTATTTGCCATTGACAGAACTGCACTGAACACAAATCTCATTAACGATAAGAGATAGAAGAGAAATGTTGAAATTTAAGACATCTTGTTCAATCAAGTCATGTTTAATTGGTGAAATCTATGTCATTCTGTTGATGGATGTCAGGTGGAAACGGATGGGATTAATGAAGCCTCAGCTGATAGGAAGCGGACAAAAATGATGAGGCGGATTCTCTTGTGTTTCTGTGTGTGTTATTTGTATGCATGTGTGTTGCTATGCGTATTCTACGTGGGAGTGAGGTTAATATGATCAAGACATAATGCATTACATGGGTTGATGCTTGTGTGCATAAAGGCCTGATGTGTGATAGATAAGATATCAATAATTCCCCTTTGAGCATTTTCCAGTCAAAATACAGACAAATACAGTAGTACAAAATATCCCCTTTGACTTAATGCTGTTTTAACATGTCGCGTGGCTATACCCATTGACATGTACAACACAATCACAGTATGATACACGACCATGTATCATGGAACATTTGTTGTTTTGAAACAGACAGAGGCCTTTCACCATCATATATAGGACCGTGACAAGAGGATATCATAGTCATCAATAGTCAACAATATTGAATGAAAATAAAAATAAAAATCTAACATACTCGCCTCCGGCCGCAAGAGTTGCGAATGCTTTACACATGTACATAGTTTCTTCACTGATTCAACATCTGAAACATCACTGGAAAAAAAAATACTGTTACGCCTCCTGCAACTTGTACCAAAACACCACTCACGAGGTGACTCCATTATAACTGCTCCAGTTTGGAAAACACACACACACACACACACACACACACACACACACACACACCTCCACACACACACACACACACACACACACACACACACACTCACCACAACTTTTAAGACCGAGGGAGAGAGAGAGGGGAGGAGGGTGTCATTCATTGTTGATTGCTTTGGTAAAGAGAAATAGTCTACTTAAACCTTTGCTGTCCCTCTTACACTCACTCACACACACACACACACACACACACACACACACACACACGCACAAAACTTAGTGGCTCACTACACTTGTACACCCGACAAAGGCAGCTAACGATTCAAATGGTGAATGATTAACAACCATTAAAAAAAACACCCATATATTTAGATATTCTTTTTTACATGCCCCCTGGCCAAGAAATGTCCCTCATCTGTTCTGAATAACAGGAAACACATAATCAAGTAGTTTGCTCCTTGGTACATGACAGTAAGCAAATCCACCCTTCTTGCTTCTTTATGGCACGCGGATAGTATATAGTTATATAGATAATATTTAAGAAATAATAAACAGACTGTGTCCAGAATACACATCGTTCCGTGTTCGTCTCACATCAATCTGCTCGAAGCTGGGGTTTTTGTTTGTTTTCTCACTATTGCAATTGGGGATCAAGATATTTGTCATCATCATAATTGAATGCATTTGTTAAGTAGCAGCAGCTATAAAGTGAAACTAAAGGTATGTGTGTGTGTGATCAGACCATTAAGTGTAAATACTAAGGATTTGTGTGTGCACTGTGCAGCCCCGAGTAGCAAATGCTAGGTGTGTGTAGAGAAAGCTATGTGCATTTTATATCATGTCAAGTCGTGTTTACGGATATCAACAAACAAACAAACAAACAAACAAACAAAAATGAAACAGAGATGTAAAAATAAATAAAGGGAAAGGAACACAACTTTTGGCTTAATAGCAATGCAGGTATATATTTCCCTTTTATATTTATATATTTTTGTCAGTATTTCAAAAAATATAAAGTTTCTCATAGTTTCTGTTGTTGGCTTACATCATTAAATAAAACTTTTCTTGTTTAACCTGTTAAAGTAGCATGCTGCTTTTAATATGGCAGTTGGATATTTTTAATAGTCATCCATGTTTGTTTCATGCATTTGTTGTTGGTTTCTTAACGTTTGAGTATCTACACAGTGAGGTCCAGGAAATCCAACCACTCACACTCACACACACACACACAACACACACACACACACACACACACACACATACTCCCTCCAGCGTGCACACACACTCACACACACTTGCCGGATTACTCTCGGGTCCAGTTCCTTCAGTCCTTCAAACGTCACCACCCTCTTCTTCTTCTTCTCCTCATCACAGCGTGTCGAGACAAGCAGCCAACCCGTCCCCTGTCAGTCAGCGGGACAGCTAGTGCCACACACATACAGCCAGCCCAGACGCCGGAAAGACAAAGTCACTCTCAAGTCTCTTCCTTTCATCGCTCCGATCAGTAGAGTGAAAGTCCCTGTCCTGGCTTAAAGCCCCCAGCAGTCCCAGGGCAGCCTCGGCCCTCGGCCCCCCCTGCTGCTGTTAGAACTGGTACCACTTCTTGTCCTTGCATTTCAGCATCAGCTGTAAAAAAGATGAAATGACAGCGGTGAGGGATGAATATCTCATATCCACACAAGCAGTGCAAGAGGTTTTGAGTATGACACATAAGACTGCCATTGTCCCTCTGCCAACTCATCTTGTTCACATACTTGAAACCATGTTCAGAAATATCCTCATCTACATAAATAAACAAAGTCTGAGTAGAACAAACGGAAAACATACACCTTCGCGACCGCACACTGATAAAACTGTGTTTGCAGAGCAGACATTATCCCAGAAGGGGCGTGACATTTTAAAACTTTTGAAGTGATGTCATATAATGAAAAGGCAATATACACATGCACGCAGGCGCCTAGTTTTGTTTTTCCCCCCAAAACCCAACAAATATGTGAAATCTTTGATGAAATGATGTCACCATTCACGTGTAATGACCCAAGCATCCAAATTGGTTTCTTGACCTGAAAATGAGCTCTTCATATCTTCTATTGTAAAAGTGTACCCTTCAACAGAGGTTGCCACTTTGCAGCACCAGGTGTTGCTGGTAAATGGGCAAATGAAATCCCTCTTGACAATTGAAGGCTTGCTACACTTTAGGCAGTTGAGGTGAGGGGTATTCAGCTGCAACATGCAACATCACCACTGGATGTCACTAAAGCCTACTCAATGTGGTCCCAATACTCATTCATATGTCTGAAATCTGCCTGTGTTAAATCACTGGTGTTGAAATGCAGTGTCAGTTCAATACAGCACCATTCCAACATAACACATATTTAGATCAAGATTAAAGGTGCAGTGTGTAAGATTTCTGTCATTTTGTCACATCAACAAATATTACAAAACAATTACATAGTGACATATTTATGGATTTAAATGGACCTAAATGTTTTTTTGTTTTTTTTTCATTACCCTTAAATGAGCCCATTAATGTATATTTACATGAGGGGCGGATCCTCTGTACGGGGGCTCAATGCATCTTCTGAGTTTTGAACCATAGGTTACCGGGCATGCTCAGAGGTATGTGGGTGAGATGATGGATACAACCTGCAACTTCACCTCTGGATGTCCCCAAATTGTACACACTGCACCTTTGATCACATCATCTCTTTGTTTTTACCTCATGAGCGTGTTTGGAGAAGGTTTCTGCACTGGTCATCATGAGGGCTGTGCGCTCCTCCAGCTCCCCGAGTCTCTGCCCTCTCTCATCCAGAGCGATGCGGGCCCGAGCCAGCTCCCCCACGGCTCCGCCTGCTGCCACCTTCATACCCTCCAACCCTCCCTGGCCAGGGA
>JAFBJT010106836.1:0-22500 GCA_016785325.1 Chascanopsetta lugubris | reverse complement strand
CAAATGTATTGAACATGGCCATTTAATTCATTATACACTCTTAAAAACGTATATATTTCTATATCATTTCTGCTGATAAAAATGGAAATAACTTCACCCGAGCCTTAGGGACCAGAGGTGTCAAACATGTAGCCCGTGGGCCAGAACTGGCCCGCCAGAGGGTCCGATCCAGCCCGCTGCAGAGTATTTTCATTAGATTGACAACTGTACTTGTACTTTTTGTACTAAAACAAAGGGAAACATTTGAAGTTGTTGTTTACTGGCCGTCATGCTATTCTCTTCACTGGTCCGGCCCACTTGAGATCAAATCTGGCTGTATACGGCCCCTGAACTAAAATGAGTTTGACACCCCTGTTACAGACACATGCGATAGAATGCACAAAGAATCAAATCTGCCATGTACCTGAGTGTCATGACGTGGCCGTTGGCACAGAAGCAGGCCAGGCATACGCTGTTACACACCGACACCACGTCAGCGCGCAGCACGAACGACGACTCAGTGATGTTGTGTACAAAGAGGCAGGACTGCGAGGGCATCAGGAACACTTTGGCCTGCCTCTCCGAGCACACCACGGCCAGATGTCCGTCGCCGCAGCCGTCCTGTGACGACGACGGGGAAAAGTGGACGAGCTTGCGCCTCCGCGGTCGGTCGGGGTCCTCGGGGGCGTTGAGGTCCCGCCAGGCCTCGTAAGGGCTGGGAATGAGTGCCCCCATGCAGTCCAAGAAGCTGAAGCGCAGCACGGAGCTCTTCAGCATCAGGACAGCTCCTGAATGACAGCAGAGGGAAAGCAGGGGGCTACAGTGAAATGAAATGAAAGTCACTTATCTCCACATCACCTCAGTATGTTTCACACATTACTCTCAGATGAACGTCACTTTGGGCAAAAGCATTGGCTGAGTGAACTGTAGAGTAATGTTCAGCTTTGTTCAAAAAAAGTTTAGAAGAGTAAATAAAAGTTTATGCTGACCCTTGCAATGACCATTTTAATTTTCATTCTATCATATACATTTCTTTAAAGGTGCAGTGATTTTGGCCATTTTGTCACTTCTAAAAATATTATAAAACAATTACATACTGACATTTTCTTGAAATTATAATCTCCTAAATGTATTATTTTTTCAATTGCCCTACAATGAGCCCACCAATGTATATTTACAAGAGGAGCAGATCCTCTCTATGGGGGCCACCATGTTTTTACAGTAGCCCACAGTGGACACACTAAACATCTTCTTGAGCTTTAATGACAACTAAAGGTGAGGTGATGGATACGACAAGCAACTTCACCTCTAGAAGTCATCAAATCGTACACACTGCACATTAAACTGTTTTGTAATATTTTTTGTGACAAAAATGTCCAAAATCGTACACGCACCTTTAAAAGACAAACTTGCAGATAGGAAGTGATAATTGGACAAACAATTCTTCTTAGTTGATTTTCCTCATTTCTTTGACACTTTGCTCTTGTTTGTATTTACAGTAACTATATCACTTTCATTGTTATTATCACAATGCAATTGATAAAACTAGTATGCATGAGCACCACAACAATGCACACCTACACACAGTGCAACCTGGTATTTCATTGCTTACACACACACACACACACACACACACACACACACACACACACACACACACAGATTTCTCAAACACATTTGTTGCTGTTCACTCTCTCCAGAGGAGGAAATTCACAGCAGGAGCAGCACAGACAGGGTTCCACATTTCTCATGTCCGCGTTTGCCAGTTCTTCCCTGGAACAGGATCTGTGTGACCTTCCAGTAAAAAGCTGGCTCCTTCTTGTATGCACAGTCTCCAGAGAGCAGCTGCTGCTTCAAAGGGCCTGGATTTTTGGTTCCATTGATGCTTAGACTCGCAGACGAGAAAACCTTTTTCCTCACACAGCGGGGCTCCTGGATCGGTGATGTGTTAATTCACTGCCTGGCTCTTTGAGTGCAGATTGAAGTCAATATGAGACCATGCATGACAAACGGCTGTCAAGTTTTTTTCTCCATGACAACAAGTTTCGCCACTAATTGAGACTAATGATGTTTTAGAAGCTTTTTAAAATGAGCAGAACCAGGGGGAGAATCAAGCCATCGGGCTCCTCTCTGCTCGGCAAACAGCATTTAATTCGTCAGGAAATTGCCTGCACTTACTTTAAAAGCCTTTGCATCAACACTGGAACGTCTCATTTGTCAGAGTGGATGTTTTGTGTCAAACATACGAAGTGGTGTTGAAAGGGAGGCTGATGTTTTACTTAGATCGGAGGCATGATTGTTCATAATTGTATTACTTGTGAAATGACAAAGAGGATATGAAAGACAATATACTATGCCTTGGTCTGGTGTTTGGTTTATTTGCAGAAATATGACTTTCTCACACTGTGTGTATGTGACGCTCTCTCACTCTGTGTGACGCGCGCTTTCACTTTGTGTGTGTGTGTCTCTCTCTCTCATCCGTGGTGGACACCAGCTGCAGGCGATTAGTTGACGGCACTGCGTAATGGCCAGCCCTGCGTTATGGCAAAGTAAAGCCATATGCAGCATGGGGCTTGTGAAGTCTTTCAGTATATGAGTCAATATCGAGGGCAAACATGGGCTGAAGCCCATAGGGAAGTGAAACAACTTGCAGTTCATAAGGTGGCCACTTGAGACTGGCTCCAAGAGCGAGTCAATCCCCATATACTCCCTTGTTCAAATAGTCAACATCAGAGTTGAATGAAACATGTTTAAAGCCTGGTACAAACTTTGGTTTTGTCGCAGTCAAATGTTTTCCCGTGAAATCTTATCAACGTTTGAAATTGTGCATAATTAAGGGCGTGGCCTCTTGACTGACACCTAGGCCGACCTGGCACGTACTGTGGGTGGTGCGACGGCACCATGGGCCCACCAACAGCTCTGAGTGTGTTCCACCTCTTTGCGCATTTTTGTATGAACCAGGAAGAAGGAGGAGTTAGACATCGACAAGATGGCTACAACTGACTCTCCAATTTGTTTCAAAAGCACTCTGCAGAAACAAACGGGTGACGCCACATCCATCTTTATATACAGTCTATGGTCAATATGCTAACACTTCCACTACCCTCGTCGAAAAGTCAATTCGTGTTTTGAATGGCTTTTCATTTACAGGACTAAATTAAACACAGTTGGGGTGATTCCCTGGTACTCACCACTGGGGCCGATAGTGACTGGCTCCTCCATCCTCTCCTCCTGGTCGGTGGGAATGGACATGGGGATGAGCACCACCACGCCTAAACTGGTGCCCACCCATAGACAGGGGGTGGGCAGGGCATCACTCTTGCGGGCATAGGACTCGCCAAACTGCAGCGTGGTGACGGCCTCCTTGGTGTCCCGGTCGATGCTGGACACGCTGGAGCTGCGCGAGCGGCTAAAGGAGTTCTCGCGACTTTCTGCAGCAGTGCCGATCAGCAAACACAGACGGAGACAATGCAAGAGGAGAGAGACATGAAGCGGCGACAGAGGGAGGACATAGTTTAAATGGCAACAGAGAGAGGGGGAGAGGGGTGAAGAATGAGATGGATGAAAAGCCAGAGGTGATAAGAGAGGGGAGGAAGTTAAAAAGAAAACAGTACTCTGTAAGAAGAGAGAGCGATAAGAAGTGCAAGATAACTCAAACATCATTTGTCTGCAGAATGTGTATCGTGGAAAACACTGGAACAAACAAGAAAATGTCGACGAGGAGGTGACACACTGAGGCCTTGTCCACACGGAAACGAGGACGATCTTTCTCTGATTCAGTCTGAACAACATTTCCATCCACACGGCAGACATAAAGAATTACTGAGAGCGCTGTAGTGCAGCCTCCAGGCCTGAGTGGCGCACTAACACTGCCACACAAATACTCCAAAAACAGAGAGGAAGAAACGGAGCATGTGCACTCAACTCAAAGATGTAAACAAACACAAGAGGAAAAAGAGATATAAGACAGAGAAGAAGACAGATTTGATGACGGTGGCGATAACGAAATGCACAAGCATGAAAGGAGACGTTCGTGTGGACCGACGAGGTGGAACTTCTGCTCTGTACGCATTGAACAACAAATAATCCGCCATTGTTGTTGTTGTTGTTGGTGGGTTGGCGCATGCGGATGAAGGGAAAGAGGTGTGAGAGAGACGCATACTTGGTCGTCCGGACGGATACGATAAAACTGTCCTGAGACTTTCCCACTCTGGGTCTCAAACAGTGTCGTCTTGGCACCTCGTACTCGCCGTTCCCGTGTGGACGGAACGCACATTCAATAAAATACTTCGTCTCAGTGTGGACGAGGCCTACGAAGCAAAGTGATCAAACATTACAGGGAAACGACTAGACAGAAACCTTATTTTCACACTCTATTCTCTCTCTCTCTCTCTCTCTCACACACATACACACACACACACACACACACAAACACACACACCGTCTCTGCAAATTGACAGAGAAGCCATTAACTCACTGCTCACACACTCTAGGACGCTGACACACACCGCATGAAACTCCTTTAACTCTACCTGAGTGCTGCCCATCCACAGTGTACTTTAAGGCACCGTCACAAAAGTATTTCTGTATCGCTGTATTTGTGAATTATTGAAAGTCTGGCGATGTGGAGCACTGCCCTTTGCTGCTAAAAGCGCAGAGTAAATGCAACAACAACTGTGACTTCAAAACATACAAATGCACTTGATGGCCGCACCTGGTCAAGACGAGTCATACGACTTGTCGGCGTATGATTGGGACAGAAAACAGGGCCACGGGACGGGGACGGACATACTGACTGACGGACGGACACACGTCTGCAGGACAGCGGTGATATGGGTTTGTGTGGCCGAGGGCCCCCCTTACCTCTCTCACTCCAACAGTAGGGGCTGCTGGTGTGGTGCTCGTCGTGCGAGTACATAGTGACTCCGTGTAACTGCTGGAGCATGGCCCTCCTCGACGAATAACCTACTCGCTCCACCCCACCCCCACACCCCGACGACAACATGAACCCCGTTGGACAATCCACACCCGCCATGACCCACAGGAATCAATACATTCACACACACACACACACACACACACACAAACATGCACGCACATGGGTGCACACACAGCATTCGCCCCAGCCAAGAGTGAGACACGATGGACATCGGTACCAGAGAACGACAGAGAGGGAGAGAGAGAGAGAGAGAGATGCAACTGAGTGTGGAGATAGGTTAACAGAGAAAGAAGGAGAGTGCAGCCACACCACCTTCACTCATTTATATACCCATTGTCTTGAAGGTACACTTCAAGCCCTACATTACATGCGTCAAACTCGTGGCCCGTGGGCCAAATGTGGGCCCCCAAGATCATTTTATGTGGCCTGCAAGAGTTTAAAGGCAAATGATTATCTAAAAAAAATGTAAAGCATACATTGCCCATGAACTCTAGTCAATTACACATGCTACTTTGTATGTGGAGCAATATATTCAGTGTGTTTACATGTATGTAAATGCATTACAATATTTGTATCTTGAATAAATGTTAATCAAGTATGAAGACAGTTATTTTAAAATATGTTTAAAGGAGCAGTGTGTAAGATTTAGTGACGTCAGAGGTGAAGTTGCATGTTGTATCCATCACCTCACCCTCACCCTTCTGAATATGTATTAAAACTCAAAAAAATGTTTAGTGCGTCCACTTTTACTACTGTAAAAACATGGTGGCCTCCATACAGAGGACCCGCTCCTCGTGTAAATGTACAGTGATGTGCTCATTTTAGGGCAATGGAAAAAAAACATTATAAATTAATGAAAATATCAGTATCTGATTGTTTTGTAATATTTTTAGAAGTGACAAAAATGACCAAAATCGTACACACCGCACCTTTAATTAGTAATTACATTTAGTCCCACAATAAAAACCTGCCCCTTGAGAGCAACCATAATGCTGATGTGGCCCTCGATCGGTGAGAATGAGTTTGACACCCCTCATTCGCGCTACAACATGCGGCATGTTGTAGCGCACTGTTGCACGACGACCAAATGTCAATGCTCTCCTTCAAACTGCAGAGTGCATCCATAGAAATAACTAAATCACACAAATGCATCATGAGTTAAGGACTTCAAGACTTCAAACTGTCTTATTCACCATGTTTCTATGATAACAGTTTCACGACGGCTCTGCTGTTCATGCCACAAGGACGAAATAGCCGAGCCTCCGCGGCAGCAGCAGCAGGGGCTCGTTTTTTTCCCCACTGTGTGTCACTGGGGTGCGTTTACGCTGTGCGACAGAGCCTGTGGGGTGCTGGCTAATGAAAGTCAGGCTGAGTGGTACACTGGCAGGACACAGGGACCCCTGGAGGTGTGTGTGCATGCGTGTGTGTGTGTGTGTGTGTGTGTGTGTGTGTGTGTGTGTTGGGGATGGTGGTGGTGGTGGGGGAGCTATACATCCAGGTGAGACAGTGTCAGGGAGGTGATAGGAGGGAGCGGATGATCTGAGTCGCTGTGACAGACACTCCCATACTGAGGCAGTGATACAACATTCACACACACTTTACAAAGACGGTGACGGACAAATACAGACGACTGCTTATATACAGTGTATAATCCATGTGCATAGAGCCTGTTGCTTTAAAGGTGCAATGTATAAGATTTCGGTCATTTTTGTCACTTCTAAAACTGTGACAAAACAATTACATATTGCCATTTTTACAATTTATAATCAAATAAATGCTTTATTTTTTCCCCATTACCCTTAAATGAGCCCATTAATGTATATTTACACGAGGCACAGGTCCTCTCTATGGGGCCTGCCATGTTTGTTACTCGCCTGGAGTGGACGTACGAAACTTTTTTGAGTTTTAATGATGAGAATAGCTTCTCCTGCGTGTTCAGAAGGGTTAGGATACAACATGCAACTTCACCTCTAGATGTCACAAATCTCACACACTGCACCTTTAATAGGGACTTCTTATTTTGAAACTATCAGGTGTATTGTTACAGCATTGGTCTTTTTTATGGATGGTGTGTAGGTGTGATGTGGAGGTGCAGAACTGAACATCATTTGAAAGCCTCTTCAGCATCTGGCCAGGTATAGTTTCTGAGTCACCTCCGTGCTGTGCCACCAAGCAGTGAAATATTTTATCTTTTAGTTCTGTGTCTTTTACCTTGGAAATGTGTACTTATATGTTAGTAATTCGATATTATACTGAAGGGAAATAAAACATATAATACTTGTTCTAAATCAAACCTTTGCATTAAAATGTCCAAATCGAACACAATCACATTGTCACATCTTCAATATTAATTCAGTTTGTTGCCGAACCCACATGGGAGGCATGGAAGCGGTGACTGTATATATTCTGTGGGGCTTCCCCTGCCATTTCCCTCCTCCTCCGTCTCATCTCCTGGAATGCGAGCCTCATTAACATTGGCCTCATCTCTCGCACTGCTTGTTGACCTTTAATTATTCCAGTGATCCTGCTGGCTCTTCACTGTGGTAACCCAGTGCCACTGATAAACAACAGCGCCCAGGGTAGGCGGCATTCAGAGTATGTGTGCAGAGAGAAACCCAATGAATGAATAGAAAGCATGTTCAAACTGCTGCAGACTGGAGGTATTTTATATATATGTATATATATTTATATATATGTTTTAATCTTATTTCCTCCATATTAGATATTGCAGGTATTTCCTTCGGTATGGCAGATATTGGAGCGATGTTTACTCATATACTGTGCTTTGACTGAATTATAATCTCCAAGATGCAAATCAAGAAGTATCCCTCCATATTGTTATACAACCCCTGGCAATAGTACATGGTGTAGATATAATGTCCATCAATAGCATCAGCTATCTGTTTGATTCTGTGTTATCATGTAAAATTAGCATCATGGTCCAAATCTGGCACATGATTCATCCAAATGACCACAACTAATTGGCCAAGGATGACTCTGATGGACAGGAAGATGGGTAAAAGGGTTCAAACATCAAATATCAACCTTACGTATGCAGGCACACATTTGAGGATAACATATTTCATTCTGCACTCACGAGATCAAAATCCACACACACTTCTATATTTTTCTATAGTTTTTCTTTTTTCTTTCTTTCTTCATAAACAGTTTCATAATATTCTGTACATCTTGAACTGCTGGAACTGTGAATGTTCCCCATAATAAATAAAGTTATCTTATCTTATCTTACATGACAAATGATGCTCTGGTCACTCACACACTCAAAGGTACATGTGAGGTGAAGAAGACCCAAAGACATGTTATACTTCATTAGGGTTTGACGGGGTTCAATCAGAATTTAAGGGAACCAATGAAGTTGAATCACTAAACTGGTTGATATCGGTAGCATAGCCTCAGTGAGGTTGCCGTACGACTGAATCTATGGTCTACTATAACCATGTGGCCATTCCGTGTCGGTAAAGCCAATGCTTAGTGTGATGCTCCGCCAGCCTGTTCTCAAGCACTGAGAACGACAATCACTCCCTCCATTGTCTGTGTTGGTGTAGCTGCTGATGCAGCTGCAGGCCTGTGCAGGCTGTGGCTTTAATAAAACATCCTGCTTATGTAGATGTAAATGCTCCTCTCTCCTGGCTCCGGGTCAATGTTGTATAATGAGGATGATGAAGATGGCAGGAGTGAATCTAATTGCAGAATTGGTGTAAAAGGGTCAACTGCGTCTCAACAAGCAGTACTGCATGTTCCCTGGTTATTTTTAGCACGGCTGGTTTACATCAGCGTGTTTGATTATTGAAATTATTTCATTTATTTGCGCTGGGTCATGTGGAAGGTGCCAGAATGTGAGATTTGATGGGAATGGAATATATGCAATAATAGTATGCATACCTGTGTTTACCTGAATGTACAAATTATCGGGTTATACGGTTTCGTGACCCTAGAATGATGGTTTGATCACCATATATAATTATATATATATATATATATAATCATTTTAGTTCTACTTCATGATTTGGTTGTGATTTGACCCACTCAGAGGGAGCAGACCCACATTTAAAGAGTGTTGTCCATGTTCCCCATTTACGTCACTATCTGCCATCTTAACATTTATTGTGACCATAAAAAGGAGTCTGTAAATATTTACTTCTGAGAGCAAAAGGGAAATTCAAGGTCTGGAGGAATCACAGGAAACTGTCAGGAGTCCCTTAGATCTGTGTCTCATTTTTGTCTTAAGGGATACTATTGTTTATTCAAAGTCAATATGTGTCCTGCAGCTGTGTCTGCTGTCTGGCTGTGATGGAATAAGTGCAAGATTTCAAACCAACCTTTTGATTAAATGGCAGAGGCTATTTTCAGTGTCAGCTCGCGGTCAATAGCCTAAAACCACATGGCAGAAAGTCTCATTTTGAGACCTTGCTCGACATGACATTCTCTTATTGGCTTTTTTTGTTGTCACTTTTGTCACAGTTGAAGGGCAAAACATAAAAGAGCAATTTGAAAGTTGTAGAGGATACATAGAATAACAACTTTGATTTGGAATTTTTGTGCAGGTTTAAATACGTTTGTCTAAGCCTGGTCAGGTCCCTGCAGGAACTCTGAACACACAAGCAACAACAAATAACTTTTACGCAAAACACACACACATACACACACACACACACATATGCATACACACAGGGACCATGGGAGATGATATATCCAAACTCAAAATGCACATAAACTAGTCCAGTCCACTTCTCGACAGTGCAAATCAAAGTCAGGGTGTGAAGAAAATGAGTTCAAGTGAAGGGAGAAGAAAATAAATGTCAGCTCTGTCAATGAGAATGTCAGAATGCCAGAGTGCAAATTATTCTGCAATGCTCGCCACGTACCTCCTATCCACCTCTTTCATGTGTGTGTATAAATGAAAAGAGTTATTTACATCTTGGAAAAATGGATGATCTGGTGACTGCAATGTAGAGCCAATGCACATCCACCAAAGTAAATATATAAACTAAATAAAGGTTAATCAAATGCGCTAAATGCTGCGGATTATGAGAAAGTTGCACGGTGTGGCCACACTACACAAAACCCCATGTTATCAAACCTTCTAAAAACAAAACAATAAGAGGCGCTTTACAGAAAGAGAAAAAAACGATGCGTGACTTCACTGCACCACAGCTAGATGGGAAATACTGACATTACTGTTGATTAAAGATCAACATATGCAAGAGTTTTGATGCAGAGGATTAAAAATAAATAAAAACAGAATAAAGTTGCACCAACCTTCAGGCAACAGTATTAAGAGGCGCGATGCAAGAGCAGCTTCTTGCATTCTGTGGTCCAAATGTTAGGCGATACTAATGCAAGCTGCAGAATGTGTTTAAAAGAGCTAAGTAGCTCTTGATGAAATTTCAGGGACTGATATTTAAAAAAAACAAAACTGACCATTTACTAAACCAATGCAGAAAGGCCAGGATGGCACCACCATCTCCAACTATTGAGATCAGAGATTCCATAACTTTTCAGTTGTGAGGACAATAACACAGGACTTTGACCTAAAAAGGTGCAGTGTTTAAGATTTGGTGACACCTATTGGTGAAGTAGCATGTTGTATCCATCACCTTGCCCTTCCCTTTTGAGCATAGGAGAACCTATGGTAGCCCTTAGTTGTCACTAAAGCTCAGAAGATGTTAAGTACATCCACGCTGGGCAAGTAAAAAACAGGGCTGCCCCCATAGGGAGGACCCACTCCAGATGTAAATACACATGAAAGGGCTCAGTTTAGGGTTATGTGAAAGCAAGTCATACATTGAAGTGGTTATGCATTTATAAAAGTATCAGTATATAAATGTTTTGTAAACGTAGTCCTACAAAATGAGGTGACAAAAATGTACCGAAAATCTTAAACACTGCACCTTTAAGGATCCCCGTTTATTACATACATTTGAAGGAGCTTATGAAATGGAAAAACCTGGTGCCATCAGGATTTGGTGTTTGAATGCAGACCTTGAATAAAGACATAGTACTTTGAGTTGTTGTCACTAGACATCCCTTCAAGAGAGTTGGACGAATGACGAAGGATATTCATTTAAAGTAATTAGCATGACATGCTGTTTCCTGAGATTCTATAAACTGACCTGATGCAACTGATGGTGTCAATATTGAGGAAAACATCTGATGATTTTGGGCTGATGACAAGGATTTTCTTCTGTTTTAATGGGCGTTAAATCATGTTTATTTTATTTTTTTTACATACATGTGATCTTTGCAACCACAAGGAGCTCCTGACCCCTTATTTGGGATCCTGTGCTCTAAATCACAGATATCGCTCCTACTACAGCACATCATCGTGCACCGAAATCCAGTGTTTGAAAGACTATGAAATTGTTTGCTGAGTTCTGATTGGACGATCCCTCGTTGGAGAGCGTTTTGGTGGATAGTCAAACATGTTAATTGTTGCAATTTGAGTCCATCTCCTGCCAACTTGCATTAGCATATGCTTGCCTGGTGTTAACTCATGTATCAGGCCTTTATCCACTTACCACCGGGCAGGAGGAGGAGGAGGAGGAGGAGGAGGAGGAGGAGGAGCATGCACTTGCTGGGAGGGAAGCATGTTAGAAAGGTTAAGGGAGGGAGGGGTTTGGGAGGACAAGCACACACCTTCAGTGTGGGACACAGGCAAAGAGATCTCCATGCAAGCAGCAGACTGGGCCTTGCGGAAGGGTGGTCGGCCGGGGCCTCTGCGGGTAAGCCGTGGCCCCTCGGGACCCATGGGGACTCGAGGCTTCCCCGCCGAGCAGGGCTGGGAGGTGGGGCTAGTGCAATGTCCATTGACATGATCTGTAACAACGGCAAAGCATTAGCAAAAGAATACAAAGAGGGAGATAGTGAAACTTTCAGACATATTCTAATCCTCGACCGCATGATCCATCATTGCAGGTCTGACAACGAAAACATGAGAAATTTGACTTCAACGTATTATGGTTTTATAGGTTTTACGGAAATGTGTATTTTTCGTGCTACAGGGTAAGTGTTGAAAAATACCGAATTCACTTCATTCATTTCATGACCTGTGAGGATGGAACCTTTGCAGTTTTGAGAAAAGCAGGCCGATATTCAAAACCAGATTGTTGTTAAGAAAAATGGCAGTGGCAGAGAAAGGGGAGGAAAGGGTGAATGGAAAAAGGTTGCAGATTGGTTTGAAGTCAGAATGAGCAGGAAGGGAAGAGAGAGAAATGGGGTAAAATATCAAATCAATCAATGAATAAAGTGGGAAACATGTGGAGGGAAATTGAAGGGCAGATTCATTCAGTCTGCGCCAGCAACAAAAAAAAAATCAAAATACAATAAAAGGCATTTCATCTCCACTTTTGTTTCCTTTCTCTTCTGTGAATTGTTCACAAAACCTTGTTTGTGTCTTTTGAAAGCTTTTTCTAGCCAAAAAATGAAAAGTGAGGATCAAAGTAACGGAATACAACAACTCTAAAATCTGCCTTTTATCAATTACTTTAATGAAAATAAGGGTTGAAGTTGGAGGGGTTCAAGATAATGCTGACAAGACACACTTCACATGGTCTCTCCTCAAGAAACAGGAGTTGTTTTTTTTAAGAACTAAATAAACAAATCTTAATAATGTGACAAAGCAAAGCCACTTAATGTGGACAGGGTTCACTATTCTCTTTGCTTTTGGAAGAAAAAAGCTGTGCAGACAGAGCTTATTAACAGCTGCATGTGTCAGTGCTTTTAGTTTTACATGAGACTTGAGTCAAAGGAAAAATCCCTTTTTTGAATGGCAGACAAAAAAACAAAAAACAACTTAAGATGAATTGTTGTTGACAGGAAGGTGTGACTGAATTGACACACTTTGTGTTTTCTATTGTTACCCTCCTGCTCTCAGCCTCTCCTACACGGCTGATGCACAAATGATTAGGTATCAAAGTGAAGATGAAAAGCTCTGTGGTGCCGCCCAGTTTGCGTGTAACACTTGTACAGTTTCACAGCAGGATGGGCCGAGGCCCAGGCGATGCAGGAGATTGAAAAGTGAGTGTAATATGGTGCTGACCAAAGTGAGAGCTGCATGAAGACAACTGCTGTGTCTCTGTATTCATGTTTTCGGACTGAATTTTTGAACAGAATGTTGCTCAATCATTTGCATTGGAACGTTCAGCAGGAAACTACTTGGCATTGTATCCTAACACATATGCATTGAAAGCACACACACACACACATGCACACACACGCAAACAATTTCAATGGACATCACATCGACATTAACCAAAACTAAGTCCAACCTTACCGCTTGCTACATTTTAAAGGTGCAGTGTGTAAGATTTGGTGACATCGTGAGGTGAGGTTGCATGTTGTATCCATCACCTCACCCTCACCCTTCTAAGCAGGCAGGTAGAATTCAGTTGTCATTAAAACTCAGGAGATGTTTACCATGTCCTGAGGCCACCACTGTAAAAAACATGGCGGCCCCCATAGAGAGGACCTACTCCTCATGTTGATGTATATTAATGGGCTCATTTAAGGGTAATTGAAGAAAAAATATACATTTAGGAGATTATGAATTCATGAAAATGTCAGCATGGCATTGCTTTCTAATATTTTTAGAGGTGACAAAGATGACCAAAATCTTACATACTCCACCTTTAACCCCGATATGAACCTGACACGCTGCAGTAACTGAAACTGTGACCCAAACCTAAAACTCAGCTAAACTTTGTCATTAACCACAAAAAAGTAAGCTGAACTCAGTTCATGTTTTCAACTTAATCTAGAATGGTTTAGATCATGGAGACTTAGATAAGTTAAGACAATTTACAAATTGTGATTGTGTGACTGTGTTGACACATTGTGACTCCTGATTGTGACTCACATTGTATGCCTGAACCACACATATTCATTGAAACACAATAGATATTGATTAATCATGTTTTGGAAATATAATAGATACATACATACATGACTACATGAATAACAACCCTGGTGAAGCAACTGATAGGATTGCTCTGAAAAGTATTATTATGAAAAACCACTAGTATGTATATACTGTATATATACACGACATAATAGAAAATATTGTTGTTTTTTTTATAACCACAACACACATTCACTGAATCTCTTAATGTTTCATTGAATGAAATTCACAGAGAGGAGTAAACTTGACACATGTTGAGGAAGAGAAGAAGAGGGTTTAGAGGAGACAGTGTGACACTGCAGAGGCAGAGCAAAGAAGAACCTGAGATTGAGATGTGCACAGTATGTGGCAGATGCATGGTGGCGGTGCATGGGGGATAGTTGAGTATCTGTAATGCAGATGATCCAGTTGTAGTGAGCAGAGGGCTGTTTCAAAGAGAAATGATCCAGTTAAAATGAAGAAGCGATTCAATCACAGTAGAGCGATGCTGTCAATGGAGGAAAAAGTTGTGTAAAATCAGAGGATGGTCCAATCATGGTAAAGCGATAGAAAGCCTCAAATTGAAACATGGGCATGAGTCAGAAATCACCTTTATAAACACTTGCAAAATGTGGAGGGAACAAACACGGAAATCAAAATACATTAAAGGGGCACAATGGACGGACACGTCAGGCCGACAGTCTCAGGTAGAACAGAAGAGAGACAAGTCAACTGAAGTAAGAAAGTCCGCGTAAGAATTAAGACAAAAAAAAATCAAAGACAACATAAAAGCTTTCGGAAAGAAAAACAGGACTAAAGCAGAAAGTCAATGATTCAAATCAAAATGAAAACTGCTGGCTTTCGCCTACCGTACCAAGATCAGTCTTAAGATCTGTTGGCAGACTTAACTTTCTGCCGGGTCCCTTTACTGAAACAAAAGAGTAAGAAACAAAGCACCAGTTAATCCCTTCAAATAAAAAAAAAACAAAATAAAAAAAATCAAAGAATGATGAAAAATAAAGTGCAAAAATAAATAAATAATACTTTTTTTTTAAGTGATAACAAACAAAATGGGAAATACTCAAACAGAACATGCAAATTGGTGCAGTGGAACAAAACAGGCATATTTTCAAAACGCATGCTCCATTGTTGTCCCAGGCCAGTGTCACCAACTATTTCTAAAAGATTGTTTCCTAAAATGAATTGAATACTGTAAATTACAAATACATTTTGACTGAAATTTGACAGTTACTTTTTGTATTTTCTGAGTCTGGGATGTTTGACATGGAGGCACAGACAAACATAGTGACACCACGGGGTGTCAAAAACCAGACACTGGAGGGAACAAAAGAACTTGTAGAAACATTTTGCAAGTATTTTGCAGTAACTGCAAAGGTCAGAGTTGAAATGTCATGAGTCACTTTCCCCTCTCAGAAAAAGGAAATACTTAAAAAAAAATCTCTTTATTGTGAAAGATTCAAGTAAAAACAGCATGACCATGAATTTGCATTCTCTATCATTTGAATTGTTTGTTTTTTTTTTGGAAAATGCATCAAAGGACTCAACGATGATCCCTTTGAACAATTATATGCTGACTGGTCTGTCACAGAGGATGTGGGGCTGAGAGGAGGGAATTATGTAAATAAAAGGTCATTGGGGGAAACATAGATATATCTAAAAGGCATTTGGTGACATCTACAGGTAAAGTTGCATGTTGTATCCATCACTTCACCCTTCTCACCGATGGTGGCCCTGTTGCTATTTAAGATGAAAAGTTGCTTTGTACGTCCAATCTGGGCTACTGTAAAAATATGGAGGAACCCCTCCTGATGTAATATACATTAAAGGGCTAATTTAAGGGTTATGTAACAAGCAAGCCATACATGATGCATTCGTTAAATTGTCCATATATAATTGTCATTTTATTTCTACAAAAAATGACAGAATGACCAAAATCTTACACACTGCACCTTTAATGTATTACAGAGGAGGAAATTAGGGTGGCGTGGTGTTCTAATTGAGTTCTGCAAAATCAATGAACTTCAGTGGGAACAAGTAAAGCATTTCAGATCAGTGTTGCTCATGGTATAATATACGAGCTATGATGATGTGTGAGAGTGTGTGTGTTCTCTTCATAAGAGATCAGATGCTGTATTATATAAACTGTGCATTGGGACCAGGCAGACAGAGAAAATGTTCCCATAACAAACTGGTGTCTCACAGAAGGTTCCTCTGTTTAACAGCTCAGAGGCCTAAATTAACACTTCATAAGACACTCGTCATGAAAGTGAAGAACACAGCCCAAACACTGCATGTATCGAGATTCATGACCATGGGTTTTTGATGAACTTCATCCTCAATTAAACGATGCAGTGAAGAAATTGAATTGCCATTTGTGTGCATGGGCTTCAGGTTTGGTTGCTTCTTACAGAACAAACATCAACACTCCACGTTTCTCTATGATTGGTTCATTTAGTGTGAAACCACAGAATGATTCAATTATTTCCTGTAGAGTATGGAGGGTGACACCTTTAAAGGTGCAGTGTGTAAGATTTTGGTCATTTTTGTCACTTCTAGAAATATTACAAAGCAATTACATACTGACATTTTCATGAATTCATAATCAACTATTTTTCCCCCCATTACCCTTAATGAGCCCATTAATGTATATTTTCATGAGGAGGGGGATCCTCTCTACGGGGGCCATCATGTTTTTACAGTGGCCCAGAGTGGATGAACTAAACATCTTTTGAGTTTTAATGACAATTAAAGTCGACCATAGGTTGTCCTGCATGTTCAGAAGGGTGAGGGTGAGCTGATGGATACAACATGCAACTTCACCTCTAGATGTCACCAAATCGTGCACTTTTAAATGTGATTCAGGAGTCTGTAGTTGTAGATGCCCTCTCCTTAGAATGAGCCTATGGTTTGTTTGATTGCTCCTGTGTATGGTCCCACGGCAGGTTGAAGAGTCTTCTGACAGATAACATGACACATGAGATGACAGGAATACCTGAGAGGACAAAACCCACCACTGGACTGAGAGGGAAACATATGGTCCCTCCCCCCTGGAGGTCCACATTTGGCTTATTAGAACATATGGAATCCTGAGATCCCAAAGGGTGCGGATGTTTACGTCTAATCGGGCCACTACACTGATGTTGACACACATAGCAAGCCGGAGTCATTTTTCATCAGCACAGCAGCTGACCACTTAGTGGCCACCATGCAATGCAGTTAGTAGTCACGCATGAGACAGTGATGAATGTTAGCGGGAAAGGACGACAGGATGAGTTAATTGACACACGATCACAAAGGCACAATCACGGACAATCGGGGCCCGGTGGAGTAGCGCGTTGTCCTCTGGTGACAAAGACGTATGGTTCCATCGGACGCTGGATGATTAACAACGGAGACAATGAAGGACTGGGGGCTCTGACGGGGCCCCCTTCCTCTTTCCATGCCCACCCGCCTCACAGTTAAGCACGACCGATTGGTGAAGGATCCAAGGTCGAAACGCACATGTGGCGCGCGCGCACACACACACACACACACACACACACACACACACCATCCCCCCCCCCCCCCCCCCCCAACTCTGCAGCTGGGGCAGAGAGAGACGATGCAACACCGGCAGCTCTTGCCGTGGAAGCATGGAACACATCGGCGAAGCGGCAGCAGACAGAATATACCACAAGAGGCGCAGGCCCCATCTGCTTGTTTACACTGCAAGCAACTTATTTATCAGTCAATCTGTGTTGACCAGTCATAATGCAATCATTGTATTTTAAAGGTGCAGTGTGTAAGACTTTGTTGGTAGAAAAAATTATTGCAAAACAATTACATGCCAACATTTTCCTGATGGCTTCGATGTATTTTTGTTCCCATTTCCCTCGAATGAACCCATCAATGTTTATTTGCACGAGGAGTGGGTCCTCTCTACAGAGGCCGCCATGTTTTTACAGTGGCCCAGAGTGGACATACCAACCCTCTTTTGAGGTTTTGATGCCAATTGAGGGCCACCGTGGGTTCTCCTGCATGCTCGAAAGGGTCAGGGTGAGGTGATGGATACAATGTGCACACTCAGTGTCACCAAATCTTACACACTACTCCTTTAAATAATCTGTGCTTTTCTGATCTTTTTTTTTTCAGTTTCTCCTCAAGTCAGTTAACAGCTCTGTCCTTGCAAACTGCTTACCAATCACTGGGTGTCACCAGTGCAAAGAAAAAAAGAAAAAAAAGAAATTCACCCTGCTCATCTATGGCCACTGCTGCAGAGCATTTAAAAATTTCACTTGATGTTTGTATAATGTTGTATAAAATTCAAACTTTCTACCAAGCACTTGTGTGCTTAGAATGAGTGCTATACGCAAGTCTAATATTCATGAAACCAAAGTAATAGGCTTCCATCTTGATAATCGGTGACAATGAAAGGCTCTTGCAATAGCCCAGCATTTTCAATGCCACCAGTTTTATTCAAAATAGCTAAAACGTCTCTACCTGTTGGCAATGAACAGCCTGCAGATGTCTTGCTGATTGTGTTGCTCACAGTGTGGAAGCGGCGTTGGCATGCAAGGTGCAACATTGAACCAACTACCTGTCCCCCAACTACCCCCCTATCCCCCTGCCACCCCCGCCCCCTCCTTTCACAACAGAATTAAAGCCATGAAGCAGACGTCCATGAATGGGGAGGCTGAGACATCCCTCCTCTTACCATTGTCCAGCAAGTAAAAGACTGGACTGCAGTGGCTGGCTCTCAGACTGGCCACAGGCTCAGGGAGGACGCGCGGGTCATTGTGAAGGGAGGTTGGGTAATGAACTGGAATAGGAGATCCAACAGAACAGACACAGACTTTTCAGGGACAACGGGGGGAAGAGACAGACAGAGCGGGTGAACTGGGGAGTCTTGCAGGTCATAATAACAGTTGAGAAGATATGGTACTAATTGAGGTTCATAAACAGAGTAACACCATAAACCCGGCAGTAAGGCAATCGAACAATTTCACGATCACATTAAAACTACTCACAGGCGACACAACACGGCTACTACTACTACTACCACCGTCCATTCACTCACTCAACCAACGCACTTTGATACAAATTCAAGGTAAAGATATTTTTGAAAGCAGTTAAAATTGATCCATGACCCTTAACAAGAGTGGAATGCTAAGACAACAGAATGCAGTCTATCTATCGATAGTCTCATCTATAATGTCATTTCCTGATATTTACTGTCGAGCTCATCTCAACTCTCACAGTAATCATGTTGGGTTTCCAGCCTTGGTTTGACAATGCAGGTCTCCTGAGCCGTGCCCTAAGAAAAGGTTAGTTTGTTTTCCTTCTGCTTTCCACCCCTGGTGAGCTGCAGCAGCACAGCACAAACAAACGTACCCACTGTTTCAGCTCATTGTGGGATGCGTACCGAAACTGTATCTTTGTAACAGTACGGGGCGATTTACTCATGTCTGGTTTATTGTTTAAACAGCTGCAAAGGACCGGATCCATTTTCATCCTACTTGGAATAATCCCAAGCAACTCTTATTCTGAAAACCCTTGAAATGTATTAAATGATATCAAACTCTCCCTCAACATTAAAAAGGAACGAATGTATGTAAATTAAGATTACATAGAACTTTGGTTTGATAAGTATTTCCCTTTTTAAAATAGAAAAATATTAAGGCGCAGTGGTATCAACATGTAACATTAGCATGTTGCAGAATATAAATTGTAGGCTTCATTCATCATTAAAAGCCAGCAGCTTTTAATGATGCAGCCAGCAGTTTGTCCATTCTAGGCTACTGTAAAATCATGGCGGCTTCCATTCAATTGACCACCACCCCTGAAATGTGAAATGTGAAGAATGTGAATGCCTTGAATAAGCTGTGTGCTGTGCTGCAGCTGGTCTCAGAGGTTGTGTAGCAGCGGCTGTCTGCTCCTCTGCTCCTGTCGCCACAGGACCACAGCAGCTGTCAGTCTTCATCAGAAGTACACCTCAAACCCAGCAGGAGTGGATCATATGAGCCAGCAGTCTGAGACCTGACACAGCCACAGCTACAACCATCAGCTGAACAGTGGTCTGTTTGGTGCACTAAGATAGCTCACGTAATAGAAAAGGGAAAAAAAAACATAATTACACATTAAATGGCCACTTGTAAACAACATATTCCTTTGCTATTTAGATTACAGCTGCACGGGGAAGGCTCTGGATCACTGAGGTCATTTTTATTGCACCTATTAGTTGGAGTGTAACAAGAGTAAAAGTGTTGCCAGCCAAACAGATCAGGCAGGATCTACTACCCTGCAAGTTAGGAACATACTAAATGTATTTGTGTCTGCTCAAAGGTGCAGTGTGTAAGATTTGGTGACATCTAGTGGTGAAGTTGCATGTTGTATCCATCACCTCACATTTACCCTGTCAAATATGCAGGGGAACGACTGGTAGTTCTTGGCCGTCATTAAAACTGAAAATATATTTAGTATGTTCACTCTGGTCTACTGGTAAAACACGGACAAAAACTGTCCGTACTGTACGTACACACTGCACCTTTAATGTGGTATTTTATGCATACATAGCATATCATTTAGAGCGTATAGACCTATCTGTCTGTGTTAAAATCATTTGTCAACTGTGTGAACTTTCAGTGTAGCTATATCAGAATTAAGTTTCAAAATGTTTGGTCTAATGAAGTGAAACTAATGAATCATTATGTAAATATTTATTTTATGGGATGCATTCATCATCAGTTTAGGGTAATATGGCCATCAGCTAGAGTGGAGTCACTTTAACCTCCCTAACATCAGTGTAAGAATAATCATTAGGCATCACATCAAAACTGCTTTATGGATATATAAATATATGAATGCATCGCTTAAAGGCGTTTGGTAATGTTAATGTCTGATGTGAAAAAACTGCAGAGTTTCTAGACACAACATTGGAAAGAGCTTATTTGAAGTTATATCAGGCTGAACTGCAGTAAGCTCCGAGCAGAGAGCGTCAGCTCAGCAGCTCACCATGTTGTTTCAGCGACTCCCTCAGCCCTTCCTCTCCTCTCCTCTTCCAGTGTGCCTATTGCTAAATACATCCTGCTGGGTTCCAGACCCATCACTGGCATCTCAGCTTGTTAGACCATCTCATGAGAGGGATTGGTCAAATAAGACCTGAAACAGTCACTGGATAGGACAAAGCAAAAAGAACCGCAATTCATAATTCTCGACCAAAACAACAGGCCTCAGGAGAGAGAGAGAGAGAGAGAGAGAGAGAGAGAGAGAGAGAGAGAGAAAGGACGACCGAGGGTAGAGGAGGGAGACAACTCCGTGGCAGGAGAAGAACCAATTACTGCACCTAATGACGAACGGGACGATAGAAAATAGGCAAGAGAGCGGAGGATGAGTTCAGAAGAGGCGAGAGATGCCTACAGTTACTGACACACGGGGTGAATGAGGACGCTGGCTGACTGTTGCGCGGCCTCGGACAGACTTGGCACACCTGGTGCGTCGGGAGCCGCCAGACGAGCCTCTAATGACCACGGAGGAGTTGGAATTCAGCAAGGTAGGATTAACTGGGGGCGAGTCGCCTGGCAAGCAGAGCAGAGCATCGGAGTCTCATAACCAAGGTTGTGGCTGCAGGTGAAAGAGGGACGGCAAAAGCAATCTAACATCATGTTTTAAAGGTCCAGGGTGTAAAATTGTAATATCAAAATGATCCTTTCGTTTATGCCGATTCAAAAAATTGAAGCCCAGAATGAGCCCTTCTTTTGTTTACATCGGGAATAAGTTGTTTATTGTTGTTTACTGCCCCTCATCTCACCCATGGGAGGGTGAGATGACGGGCATTCCGTCGCAACATGCAACTTGCGGGGGGTTTTCTACCAGACCGCATCGGGCCATGGGAGTGTCAGCGCTCGCAGCCTGTGACCCTGCAGCCCGTGTCAGGCTGGATTCGGACCGGGAACCTTCGCGTCCAAAGGCAGCTATGCTGTGCACTGAGCCACTGCCTCCCCTTGTGTGCATTATAATACATACATTAGTCTGGGATACAAGAATTATATTACAATGAAGACATCTGCGCCACCAGTCTGTCTTCATCCTCCGTCAGGGTTAATGTTGAAGGGAATCAGACATTGTGTCAAAACTGGTTCTGTCCACATCCATCTCTCCATGATTCTTTTTCCCTTTCTTCCTTCTCCCTAATTAAGAGATGACAGGCCTGTAATGGGGCTGAATGACCATGACCCAGTCGACATCACAAGCCTGGCAGACGCAGCAGGACGGCCGAGGACATCTTGTCCCTGTTCCGTTATCCTCCTTAAGAGGCTCAAAACAAGGCCGGAGACAAAGAAATTTCAGGACAGACATGGGGGGGGGGGGGCTTTTGAAATATAGAGACTAAAGTTTCAGACGTTATACAACCACCGTCTGTGTTATGGACAATGCAGATAGACAGGCTGAATTAGTACTTATACCATATAAGCTGCTTAACTCTTAAGAAAGGACTTTGTGTGAATATTGTGCAAGACACCTCAAAATGTTAAAGTGAAAGTGTATAACTGGAAAAGCCCCCCCCCACCCCCCCACAGTGCCACGTTACAGCTCATCTGCCTGTAGCACAGCTCTCCACCAGAGAGCAGCTTAATGTTATGAAAACTCTGAGTCACTGTTGAGTCACACATTTCTTTGACTCCTCATG
>JAFBJT010106834.1:12870-28704 GCA_016785325.1 Chascanopsetta lugubris | reverse complement strand
GTCTGTTACAGAGGTGAGAGACGGACACAATGTGATTTTCTTTTGTTTTCATGTCCTGTTCGGTGGGTTTTATTGGGTGTTCCTCTTCGTGCGAGAGGTGTTTAATCCTCCAATCTCATGCCAGAGGGGTGGGGGAGGGGGGGCTCTTTATCACGTTTTTAACCCCCCACCCCCCAGGCGAGGGGGGGGGGGGGGGGGGGGCTCTTTATCACCTTTTTCAGAAGCACTGGAAACGCAGCCCCCCCCCACCCCCCCACTTTGTTTTTCATTCCATTCCTCGTTTGAGTGAAGTTCAGATTCTCCAACATCAATCCTTGGAGACATTTCCTGTGTCATTTTGGAGCAGCTGACCAATCACTAGAGTCGGGTCCAGCTGGCCAATCAGAGCACTTTATTGCGCTAATTATTATTAAAGGTACGGTGTGTGCGATTTTGGTCATTTTCGTTACTTCTGGGAAATATTTCCAAAACAATTGCATCCTGACATCTTTATGAATTTATAATCACCGAAACGTTTGTTTTCCCCCCCGTTCCACCTACACACTGCACCTTTAAACATTATGATGATAACAATCAACTTTATTTGTGCAGCACAGTCCGTACAAACTTTGCAGCTCAACGTGCTTTACAAAAACATCAGGCTCGCACAGCCTCCACGCTTTACACTCTCTCTCTCTTCGTCCTCCTCCCTCTCCCTCTTCCAGTGTACTGCTGCTGCTGCCTCGCCAACATCTCCATCCCCGGGGTCAGCGTGGCCGTGCCCGAGTTCCGCCCCTTCTTCTACGTCAACGTCGCCGACATCAGCGCCCTGGAGAACGAGCTCTCCTACGTAGCGTGTGAGTGGAAAAAAGCACACGCCGCACATCTCGAAAACCACAGTTGAGTGAATGTGTGTGTGTGTGTGCGCGCGCAGGTACGACCGAGAAGATCTTCGAGGAGAAGAAGGATCTCTACGACGTGTACGTGGACAATCAGAACGTCAAGACCTACAGAGACGGCCTGAAGCCGCTGCTCCGCCTCAGCACGGCCGACCGGGAGAAGTATCGAAAACTCACAGAGCAGAGGTGCGTACGCACGCGCTGATCCGCTGAGGTGTGAATGCGGCGCGACAGGCGGGTCGAGTTGAGGGAGGTGACGGAGGTGGAGCGGCGGGGCTCGCGTGACGGTTCCACGGTGTAACGGTCAGCACTCTGGACTCTGAATCCAGCGATCCGAGTTCAAACCTGACCTGTTCTAGTGTCAGATCCGGACGGGGGGGTGTTGGTGGGCGCTCGGTCAGACATTGAGGACCTGGCATTGTCAGATAGATAGAGAGATGTTTTCAGCTAAACAAAGACGTTCTAGAGATGTATTGAATTCGATAAATCGGGACATATACAGCTTCACTATATTTAAGCACGTTAAAGGCGCAGGGTGTAGGATTTGGGGACCTCTCGAGACCTCCGTTGAGAGGAGCCGCTCCCCGTGTGAATATACATCCATTTAAGGGTATCGGACGGAAAAGAAAACATTTTGGTTGCTTATGAATCCACTCAAATGTCCGCACGTAACTGTTTAGTAATATTTCTGGGAGTGAACTTTGTGGAAGTGGCTGAAATCTCACACACTGCACCTTTAAATGTGCCCGCCCACCAGTCAAGGGGGTGGCGTGAGAGATCCTGTTCTGCAGTGAGACTGCGTGAGTGTCGCGGAAGCAGCCACACGACACCGCTCCTGATAGACGAGACCAGCTGGTTTGTTTAAGACGCCAAGAGTCACACTCCGCACATGTGGCCGTGTCAAAACGCCACTGTCAGAAGTGGGATTCGAACCCACGCCTCCAGAGGAGACTACGACCTGAACGTAGCGCCTTAGACCGCTCGACCATCCTGACTGCGTGGGGTAGAAAACAAAGACCAATTTTTTCGAGGGGCGGGGCCACAGCTATTTCGAGCGCCTGGAGTGATCGGTCGTACCCCACAGCTGTTTCGAGCAAATGCCTTTCAGTCAAGTGGAAATACCAGTTCCCACCGGGGTTCCATGGTGTAATGGTTAGCACTCTGGACTCTGAATCCAGCGATCCGAGTTCAAATCTCGGTGGGACCTGTCCTTTAAGGAAAATCATTTGTTTATTAATCCATAGCTACTCCCTTATTGATCAGACATCGTGTAACTCACAGTGTTAGGGTTTGTTTAACGAACCCAGCTGATGAAAATAGCTTTTGCGAAGACTATAAATGGAGAGGCGTGCATCTTATTTTCAAAGGATCAAATATGCCACGCTACCCGTCAAGCCAGCGTTGGAAGTGATCCGGTCACGCACGGTGGTGCAAATGATTTAGCTTACAACAGGGACACGGAGGAAGCCTCGCGAGACACAACAAATCACTTTGTATGTCCTTCACCAGCCGCTGATCGAAAGAGGCCAGACAGAAACCACACACAGGAAATATTCTCTTACCAAAACGGTGCTGTCAGAAGTGGGATTCGAACCCACGCCTCCAGGGGAGACTACGACCTGAACGTAGCGCCTTAGACCGCTCGGCCATCCTGACTGATCCTCTAATTGAAAAGGGCCCCTTTTTTTTTCCGAGAGGCGGGGCTAATAGATATTGAAAGAGCTTCGAATGACTGCTCATACCCCGGAATGACCTGCGTGACAGGGGCATTGCTGTGTCTGTGGTTTTTAGCTTCGGCAGGTTCAGTCTGTGGCTCCCACTCTGCACTAGAGCATGAGCTCGTGATGACCGCTGCTTCCAGCACATTCATCCCACCGAAGCGGAATTTCCCAGCATGCACAGGGGTTCCATGGTGTAATGGTTAGCACTCTGGACTCTGAATCCAGCGATCCGAGTTCAAATCTCGGTGGGACCTGACCTTTAAGAAAAATCAAGTGTGTCTGTGTCTGTAGATGCTTGTTTATTGATCAGACATCATGTTACTCACATTGACACACTTTCACTCAATCCCTTAAGTGCAGTTGTAGATACAAAATGTCTGTGTGTGTGTGTGTGTGCAGGCAGATGTTGTTGTACTCCCAGGAGGAGAATGGAGACTGTGTGTCCAGTGAAGAGGATCTCTTTATTCTGTGAGTACAACATGATGCACCCAAACCCCCCCCCCTCCACCCCCCACCGATGCAGCAGCAAATAATGCTTTGGCTGCTTGTGATTAAACATATATTTAGATCTGTTTGTCTCTTAATCTTCCTCAGGTTCTTCCTGGAGCAGAACAACAGAATTTTCCAGACGCTGAGCGAGGTGGCGGGGAGCAGCGACCCCACGCTGACCCAGGAGAGCGTCAGGGCCATGGGCCTGGATCCGCACGGCGACCGGCTCTTTCTGCTCCACCTGCTGGAGATCTACGGCTACGACACCCTGCTGGTGTCGGAGCAGCTCTGCTGCAGCTGAGAGACGCTACAGGTCGGTGTCCGATTTCATCTCTTCGTCACTGCCGGCGTTACAGAGGCGTTACTCGATTTGCCCTCCGACGACTCTGGGATCGAGTCCTTCCCCCACCATGACTCTGCTGCCCCACGGTGGCAACGATGGCTCAATGCAGGAGGTGATCAACTGTGATGGAGCAAGTTTCCACAAAGAAAGGAGTTCATTGCGAGGCGACATGTGAGATTATGTCCCCGGACAAAACATGCACTGAGGATTATTGTATGTAAATGAAAGCTACAGCCCGCCTGTAAATAATCTTTGACTCCCTCCTTTGTGTCAAATGTCTGTCTGCTGTTTTGCTATCCTGATATCAAGTGCTGGATCTCCACATCCCAGTCATTCGAAGCCTCTTTATCCAAATCAGGGCGTCCTCTCTTGAAATGTGTCACAACCAGCAGGTCGTCTGTACCGCCTTCGTCTTACAGATCCAAAACAACCTAGTGGTGGATTTGGCTTTTCCGGGATGAAAAGATCATCTGTGTTTTTACTTGTGCTGAAACCAAATCAGACTTTCCAATGATGTCCCAGTAAAATGGCGTGTACGTACCAGGATGTGCTGTTACGCAGAGTCACACAGACAACGTTTCATGTTTTTCAGCTCATACACACAAACCTGATGTTTTGTTTTTTTTCCAAAGCCGCTTTGCCACTTCATACCAAGGGCATATTAATCTGGAAGGAGGCGGAGAGTTGAAGGAAACACTCACACTGTTGTAACACACCATTCCACCACTAGATGTCACCACAGGATTAGTTTTTGCAACAGCCTCAACTCAAGACTGGCTTTCTTCTGTCAGTTTACATTGCTTTTGCTAAATGTTTGGTAAATACTGTGCTTCTATTGGAGCATATCCCAAATCATTTAAAAAAAAAAGTAGTTTATTTATGTTGTTTGGCTGTAAATGTTTCAGAGTGTAAATATTCCCCTTGCTGTATCGACCTGTGAACAAACAGGATCAGTTGAATGTGTTTTCTAAGACAACTCTGATCCCACTGAGCCTCTGTGTGTGTGTGTGTGTGTGTGTGTATGTATGCATGTGTGTGTGTGTGTGCGCGTCTGAAACCCTCTCATGTTCAACCCGTAAAGAGAAGAGGTCACATGGCGCCTTAGACACCCTGTACAGAGTGAGCACTGAGGGTCGACTCATGTTAAAACACTTTCACTTTATTTATTTTACTGTAAATCGTTGCAGAAATAAAGTGCACAACCACTGGTGAAGTTCTCAGGTCACTTCTAGATTTCATTCATTTTAAAACATTTTAAAAAATTTAAAAATAAACATTGTCCATGAGCTTTGCCTCATTCAGCGGGACAGCGCTCCTGGTTGCCGTTGGCAACACACTCCTCACCGCTGGAGCTCCCTCCGTCGCTGTTGTCACCATTGGCAGTGACCTCCGAGTCAGCGAGCGAGGGAGCCGGCACCCTGCCCTCCGCTATGTCTTTCAGCACTGCGAGCCAGCGTTGCTGCATGTCCAGACTTTCACAGGAGAAGGAGTGGGTGGTTTTAGACTGAGCCAACCTGAAACATGGCTGCCCCTGCAGCTCCTGAGGGGAATCCTCCACGCTGCAGCCCAGCAGAGGGATGCTGACCAGCTGCTTCGCCTCCTGCAGGTGGAGAGGGGATAACTTCAATCTGTGTCAGGTGTTCAGAAAGGGCTGTAGTCTCCTCATACTGTCCACTGCTCCAGCTCCTGTTTTCATTCTCAAGCCCCGGGCCCCTCCCTCACGGAAAAGCCCCGTCTACTCCGATTGGCCAGCTGGTCCAGTCTCTTGTGACTGGTCACTTAGTGCCATAGAGATGTCAGCTGGAACAGGAAGTATTCATTTCAGGAGCCTCTGAGGCGTTTCCTGTGGTAATAGCGCCCCCTCTGGTGCACACAGGTGGACAGTGTTCTGACTATTCAAAATCTGACATGTATTTCATAATGTGTCGACAGCCGATTTAACAACAGCACTTCCATATTTAGCAGCTTCCCCTTTTTCTGTTGGAGCGTAGAACTACAGATGCTGTCATGCTGTTTTTCATGCTCTGTGTGGCGGGAGATGGATTGCGGTAACACCTGTGGTTTGGTAACATTACAAATAACAGAAATACATTGAAATGGAAATGCATTGCACAAAGAGTGCGGGGTCTCGGTGGCAGAGATCTGCAGCCCACCTGTGGTGCAGAGAACAGACATAGAAGTGTCGGCTCGGCTCTTGCGATGACAGACCACACTCTCTGACTGGTCTTGGTGTTGTCACCGTACTGCAGGAAACCACTGATTACAACCTCGCCAGACGCTGCACACATGTCAGACTGAGGGCAACACACAAGAGGAGAGACTGCACGTTACTGTCGTAACGAGAAAGAGATTTGATCACATGTTGCAAAAAAGTAAATCATGTACCCATCTCTGAAACACCTTTAAAAGAAGGACATAGAATATACCAGTAGATGTTAAACATCTCATAAGATCAGAAATGAGGCAACTAATGAATAATTCCACATGAAAAAAGACAGGTTGGATAATGTTATTGTAGCGTTGACCTGATTATAAATAAAGTTTTATTAAAAGGCCAATATCTAAAACAGCGCCCCCCATCAAGTCATATGGTGAATAGGTGGCGAAACACTGTATTACACTTGGAGGAAATCAGTCTGACGTCATGTGAGTATTGACCAATCAGACGAGCCCATCCTCAGTTCAAAACGGAAGCCGGCAGCTACCTAGCATCTGACCAATCACGTATCAGCTTGGTATCTACGTCATCGCAATTGTAACAGCGACGACGTTTGAAGACAGGTGCAAACGAGGAAGAAGTTGGGTTTAAGATTTAATTAAGTTATTGTTTGGTCGAACTTTTGCTACAACAACGAATAAAACGGACTGCCGGATAAACCACGTAAAGTAAAAAGGAGAAGACCTGGACTTTTTTCTTGAGGAAACTTACTTTGCGCTCCGTAGCTAGTTGTTAGCATGGCTTTTAGCATAGCTGTTAGCTGTCAACAAAATGTCGTAGCTAGCTCTGCCCTCTTTGATGAGGATTTCTGCCGAGTGAACGGCATTCCCCTTCAAAAATGGTATGTGAAATAACACATTGTATAATTTGGCTGTTGAATTGTGCTACACAGCTTCTCATGTAACTATGGGAGCAATTGTTGACAATATTACTTATTCTGTCTTACGTGCCTGGACTTGGTAAGTTTGTTGGTTCACTGAAGTTTGTGCGTCGTTGTGGTTTTTGAAACTTAGAAAAGCAGAAGGGAGAGGACTTGGATGGTTGAAATCTCTTTGGTTATCCTCTGGGCCTGATTGTCTGTCGATTAGGTGGATATCAGCTATTTGGCTTTATTGTGAAAGTGTTTGAGTTTCAAGATAAGATAACATGACTTTAGCGACTGAGGACCCCCATACACACCTGCAACATGCAATTACACCACTAGATGTCACTACACCCTGTAAACACTGTAAATTCAATTTTATATTGTACTGTACAAGGTAATATGGGGCAGACTATGTAGACAATGTAATTAAAGTGTGTACATTAATTAAGTTCATGTTTATTTTGTGATAATACAACTATACAGTTGTACTGTATTCAGTTCTTATCGAGTGGAAATGATTGAATCAAGAAAAATTGTACACACTGTACCCTCTATAATTATATGGTGAATGTATGTGAAGCATGTACGTCAGTCCTTGTTATTGTTTTAGAGACAAACAGACATTTGTATTAGAATTGAAACAGTATTAAGTCAAGCAGCCAGTCTCACCTCCAGTGCCCGTCCGTCCTCTCTGTTCCCTCTCCGACTGGTCAGGATAGAGTAACAAGATTTGCACACTTTGTTCAGCTTGTTCCCGTCATACTGCAGAGCCACTTTGGTGTCGGAACACTTCCAACACACCACCTGTAGAGTCACACGGACCACCACTCCTCACTCACCCACTGATAACATGAGCGCAGTGTTGACATTACAGATGTGCTGGTTACTCACACAGCCACAGGCCCGACAGTGATGGCGTCTTCTCGTGAGAGCATTGAAGGGCTCCTGACATTTCATACACACAGTCACCTCGTTGTCTCTGATCCACCGAGGGGCACGTCGCCCAAGTTCCCCCACCTGTAAAACACGTGTCTTTGTCACAGCTGGTGGGGCTATGATTAAATAGAAACTCCTGATCTCGCTCTTCCAAATAAATCTTCTCACCGGTTGCTCTATATTCAGTTCTTTGGATGCCAGTTTAAAGGTGTCATTTTTCCTCCGAAACACAGTAATGGCTTCCTGAATCACCTGGATGAAAGATACAGTAATGTAAACACAGCAGGCATTTATCAGTGTTACTCAGTGCATTCTAAATTGTGTAGCACCAAATTATTATAACTGTTCTCTGGTACCTTAATCCACTCATCTCGATCTTGTTCAGAACTTCAAAAAAAGACAGAGACAAAACGACTGATGAGTAATCAGATTGTATTTATCTTTTGACGACTGTGTGATCACCATTATCTGTGTATTATCATTACCCTAGAATGAGCCCATTGTATTTAAATCAGGAGCTGGTCCTCTCGACAGAGGTCACCATACTGCACCTCATCACCCACTACCCATGATTTTTTACACTCTATTAAATGCAGTTCACACACACACAGAAACACACCTGGCCTGCAGCTCAAGTGTCCTTTCCTTTCCAGACACCTGAAAAGTGTACGGGTGGTCTTCGTTGGTAGTTTGCTGCACCTGCATGCCATTCACTCCGATTCTGCACCGGACAGTAAAGCGCTGCCCCACGAGGCAGAACTTTGGAGTGCAGCACAGCAGGAAGTTGTTGAACTGTTGAGAAAGTGCATGTCGGCTAAAAGTTGTGGGGATTATTTCTGCAAAGTCACACATTTTATCATAAACACAATCGAACGTGTGCAATGTCTCACCAGGAAAAGGTGTCTCTCCATGGCCGACATGTTCCTGGCAGCAAGCTTAAGCAGACGACCCTCCTTGAGAAGCTCGTTGGTGGGATTGACCACTTCCTCCTCACCAACCATCTCATAGATTTCCAGCAGCCGCTTCCTGCTCTCCTACAGGTAAATACAGGAACAATGAGACCTATACAGGCAGAGGCAACACTTGTAGGACTATAATCAATCTCAAAAACCGGATGAAATGACAGATTAGACTGAAATCATCACGGTAACGTACCGCTTTTTCTATGGCGCTGTTTGAGTGGGTGGCGGCCATGGAAATGGTCTGTAAGCATTCTGGGAAAGGAGACCACGGGACAGTTGATGAAGACGTTGTGTGGAGAAAAGGATGATTGTGGTGTTGGTGCGGCAAACCTACTATGAGCAACTCCGTAGTCTGGATTATCCTCTGGCAGTTTTTTGAGATAGTCCCTCAGCAGCATTTCATAACGTGGAACCCTTTGAACTGGCTCCAGCATGTGGTGTTGCAGCGTCAGACTGCCACATACCTCCTGGTTCTAAGTAGAGCACAGTGAACATATTATATCCTGGACCCCGCCCCCCCCACCCACCCCCCTCCCCCACGGAGTCCACTGCTGAATGTGTCTCACCTGTATGTCCTGGATGATATTTCTGAAAGCAGAGGAGCGCTCGGTCCACGTCCTCACCAACTCCATGGCCTGGTCAAAGTTCCTCACGTAGTCAGCGTACATCCTCAGGAAGGGAGCGTGTTGCAGCAGAACATTACCCAAGCCTGGTCTCTCACACCTGCGCGTCATGTTAAAGGTGCAGTGTGTAAGATTTCAAGTCATTTCTGTCACTTCTAAAAAGATTACAAAGCAATTACAGACTGACTTTCAGGAATTCATAATTACCCAAATGTTTTATTCTTTCCATTGCCCTTAAATGAGTCCATTATTGTATATTTACAGCGGGTCCTCTCTACGGGGGCCGCCATGTTTTTAGAGCGTTCTTTTTTTTGTTTTTTTTGTTTTAACACCAACTGAAGTCTACCACACGTTCTCCTTCATGCTCAGAAGGATAAGGGTGAGGTGATGGATGCAGCATGCGACTTCACCACCAGATGTCACCAAATCTTACACACTGCACCTTTTAAGGTCTTGTGTTCACAGGATTATACATTCGGAAAAATATCAGTTTCATTTCATATTTCATTGATGCGAAGATGTCTGATCACATGAATTTATAAAAATTGATTGAATGGACCAATCCATTCAATCCATTGTATGCACAATTCAATGTGCACAAAACGTTTGTATGAATATTTTTTTGCATGCGTCATAATTGCGTTTCTGCCATTTGTGAAAAGATGACCCACCAGTGCGTGACGCAGGTTTCCAGGTCGGGCAGCAGGAAGCGACTGTGGAAGGAGTAGATGGAGGCAATGTTGGAGAAGATGTTTTTAATCACCTCGGCCGGAAACGAGCCTCGACCCGCCTCCTCCGTCAGCCGTGAGCAAAACACCTGTGTAGGGATTCAGATACATCACATTAACCGATGAACCCTGGGCAACAAGCATCTGGCGCTTGCACAAGCAACATGCAGAGTGAACCTGGTCGAGCAGGTGGAGGCGAGCGACATAGGCCCTCTCTGTCTGCAGGAGCTCGCTGACGATCTTAAACAGTTTCTGGTCTGTGTTCTCTTCTTTTGGTTCTTCCCCTCCGCCCTCCCTCCTCTTGTCCTCCTCATCCCAAGTGTTCCCCGCTTGCGATGTTGAAAACGTGGCGCCACATCCTGTGGGTAACCTGTCCTCTTCCGTTTTGTCGCTTGTATGCGTCCCGTTTACAGTTCGCCGCTCTCTCCCCTGCGCGCTGCCGTTCGTTTGTCCAAGGGAGAGCTCTTTGCCCGATAGGTGACCTTCGCTTGTGGTGTGACTCAGTCTGGCTGCAGCCTTAGCGGGGACGGCCGACCCATTGCAGTTGGCAGATTGCAACTGCCTCAGTGGGGAACGCTCAGTTTTGTCAGTGGGGACTCTGCAGAGATAAAGTTCATCATTCATCATTGAGAATTTAAAGGTGCAGTGTGTAAGACTTTGATGTCTAGCGGTGAAGTTGCACGTTGTATCCATCACCTCACCCTCACCCTCCTGAGCATGCAGGAGAACCTATGGTAGACTTCAGTTGTTAAAACTTGTTCGTTGAAATATATTCGGTATGTCCACTCTGGGCTACTGTACGAACGTGGCAGCCCCCGTAGAGAGGAGCTCGTGGTGTAAATATACATCAATGGGCTCGTTGAAGGGTAATGAAAGAGCAAACATCTCGCTGAAGCTGAAATCCATGACAATGTCAATATGCATTTGTTTTCTAATATTTTTTTTTTTTAGAAGTGACAAAATTGACCGAAATCTTACACACTGCCCCTTTAAATAGCAAATTCTTTATCATTCACATGCGACACGTACAAAGTAGAAATCTCACCCGTTCTCATCCAAGCAAATGATCAAGTCGGGCACAGTCAGAGACTTCACCGTCTGTCCCTCCATCTTGCTTTTGGAGATTCGGTGCCGTCCCAGCCGGGATTTGGAGTTCTTGGCGGGGCTGTAGCTCCCCGTCCTCCCCTGTACGGGACTGGGGGTGCGCAGCTTCCCTGTCAGAGGGCTGTAGTTTCTTGGGGACAACCTGGCCGGACTATGGCCTCTCCCCCTGGACGGGCTGCAGCTCTGTTTGCTCCTCTTACCAGGACCCGGGGATCCTAAGAGCGGGCTGCTGGCGAGAGTCGGGATCCCCTGTGTGCATCGGCCAGGGCCGGAATGAGCGGCATTCAGAAAAGGGCTCCCTCCGCCTCTGGTGGGACTAGGGGAGCCGAGGCAGGTCTTTGCCGGGCTGACACAGGCAACAGAGAGTCCATAACCTCTGTTAGGACTCAGGTCGGCCCCCGCCTTGCTGCGTTGGGGCGGCAATTGTCCTGCAGTGGGACTGGAGGCTGGGTCTGGTCCTGCGCTCAGGGGGCTCTGGAGGTGAGCGGGTTTAAGAGGAACTGCAGAGAGATGGGACAGCGAGATCCGCTCTTATGTGATCACAGAAAAATAAATCAATAAGCTAAGTACATCATTGAGTTGATGTATTGGGCCTACCTTGTGGTTTGCGGGAAGACTTTTTATCTGGGCTTGTGTTGTAGCCTTCTCTGGACTTTGGCCCTGATCCACAGATTCGATCACGAGCTTGACCACAGGTGTATGAACCACACACCTCACTGCTCACTATCAAAAACACGTGGAAGAATATTTATGGCCTGCAGACATACTTGCAAAAGATTGACTTGATCGTCGGCCTGGCCGATTATCTGGGGGTGATGTTCAGAATGTTGACAATTATCTGTTCAGGTATTTTGGATCACTAGAAAAGTCCATTTGATTAGGAACTGCAGTACTTTGACCCCGTGTCTCTCCCCCTGTTCTGTTTTCACACTCACTTTATTTCTAAACACTAACATTATCTAATTGGCCAGTTGTCCCACAAAGTAGTAACCAATCTCCACTTAGGTCTTGTTAACGTATAGTTTTTATTTTTTAGTGTTAAATAAAAGTTTGTTCGAAATGTAGTTTAACTACCAACAATGAGGAGCAGTATTGACCCATAAAGACCAAAATTGATCGACCTTTGACCCATTCTCCCAAACTGCATAGCAATATTTTCCACAAACAACCTCCTTTCACTATTTGAGGCTATATTAATTTTATATTTTAATATATAATATAATTTATAATATATATATATATATATTTATATATTAATTTTCGATCCCAGTCCAGCCACATATCATGTGCTTAAGTGTCCTCAGCCAAAATACTGCATCTAGAACTGCTCTTGGGGGATTTCGCTTCAAGTATACAAGTCACAGTGCTTCTCATCGATCTATAAATTCGACAGTTGATCAAAACAATGAGCACTATAATTACATTTTGTTGCTCCCTGAGAAACTGCAACTATTACATGAAATGTAGACTATTTTTAAACTACGAGAGCGGTCCTGTTCCTCCTGAAATTTCACGTGTAGATGTAAAAACCTCTCGGTGGTGATCATGTTTTACCATCAATAAAGAATTGCCCATCACATTAACACTTTTACAGTGGATATTTGAGAAATGAACGCAAATCTGCAGCCATTTCACGCAAACAGTTGAGTTGACTCACGTCATGTATTAAAGCTAGCGGAGATTTCACGGTTCAAAAGCCCGTTCTGGCTTTGTTTCTGGTATGCAAAGTATTTAGTGTAACTTGAGACGGAACAAAACAACACAACACAGTGTTCTTTCTTCATTACTCACAGAATCCTATGAACTGATTGTATTACTCACTTCAGATACACTCGCACTCTCAGATAATGTAACCGTTTGTTTTCTTACCTGCTCTGTACTTCCATTCAAGCGAGTGAAATCCGTTACTCGTATGAGAATGTAAATCCTCACAGCTCAGCGCACTGCTGGCTTTGTGCGAGTGTGTGACAGATCGGTCGGTCATGTGGAGAGCGAGGGCCAAAGTCTGCTTTCTCAACACAAGCACACGTTCTTCTGCTTTTCTCACTTCTCACTTTTTCTGCCATCATACACTTTGAACTTTTGCCAGTCTGACAAGTTAAAGTGCTGAAAACACCACGACACTGTGTCATTTGTAGAGGTGGGTGACGTGGCGCTGCAGCTGAAAAACGACTTACTCACATAAGTAAGTTTGATATTGGTAAAGATTTATTTGAGTAACGTTATTTGAAGTAAACCAGTCCCTAAAAGTGACCATGCACAGATGAACGGCTACACTCTTTGAACTGTATTATCTTCAAATGTATTGCAATTATGTCAAATTGATGTCAAACGTAGCTTTTCATGTGATAATGCTGCTCTGAATGATGGACGCCAGTCCTATTGAGGTCCTATTGAATTTAGCCTCTAATTGTACCATTGGAACAAGATTACTTCTTGTATCTCAATAGATAATGGAGGAAGAAAGGGGCTTTATGCGTTGTGGTGTCTGTGTGTGTGTCTGTGATTGAAGGGTTGAGAAAGGGAAAATGTCTCTGCTTTAATCAAATGATCTACTTCATATGCACAAACCAAACCAAGTGGATTAAAGCCAGACACAGGATTTAATGCTTTAAATTAAGTCAGATGCCCTTGCTTGCTGCTGTGGTCACGCTTTAAACATAAACCCAATACTTTTAGATGGTCATCCAAGGTAAGATAAGATATACCGTTTGTGACTGTTTGCATTTATACTGACAAAGATTGTTATTGGATGCTATTTTCATTACATAAGAACGGGTCCTTTAAATGTAGACGAGAAGCTAGTTCTCTCATTGGAGGCTTCCACATTGCACAACCATTGTTTTTGGATGGACAAACGAGGCATCTTTTAATTTTGATAGAAACTGAGGGCTAACACACTTAAGAATAATCACTTGCAGCCTAGTTGGTATAGAAATGATTATTTCTTTCTTTATTTTCTTTTCATTCTTTTCATTCTTTTTGAATTAATTAAAAGCCTTTATGCTTCATTGCTTTGTAGATGGATTTACAATAAGCCAGATTAAGTTCGGCTGTAGAACTCAGTGGGGTACTTTGGTTATACAGTGGAGATCACTCAGCTCACTCAATTCAGTCAGTTTATAATGTGAGAGCTACTCCACCTGTTTGTGAGGCCTCTGCACCTCGGACCCTCCGTCTCACCGCCACGCGTCTGAACTCCTCCGCCTCTTTGCCATTCAGCGTCAGACTGTTTCTCTTCTTCAGGTCGAACATGTTGAGTCACAAAGCAGCGTCCAGCTCTACTGCAGCCCCACACGCAGAGAGAGGAGAGCAGCCTGACGCACTGATCACCACCACAATCACCACAGCTGCCGCAGAACCAGGTCTGATTGACATGCACATGGACCTGCCCACTTCAGGACACCAACCAATCCCAACCCTGCTTCTGACATCAAGGAGGTAAAGGCGGAATAATCAATAAGTCAATTACTTTCACGAGCAATTAAAGTCATTTAAATTCAGTACGATTCAGTTGTTTCCATCAGGATTTGTTATTTAATCCTGATGAAGGATTAAATAACGAAGCCTACCAACACTTCCTCCAGCGCAACCATATGACATGCACTTAACTTCCTGTTGTTATCATGGAGCCATGGCTGTTTGTAGCCGAATCTATTCATTGACAACTCGGGAGAGAGTCTTGACTTGACGCAGCAGTGATGTATCGGTGAATCACGACACCATGAAGCAGAGTTGTGAGAGGTGTTCATGGTCGCACTCTCCTCTGGAGGACATGGTCTTATAACTGAGCTTTGAGAATAAGACAAGCTCTGATTGACATACACATGGACCTGCCCACTTCAGGACCCCGACCAATCCCAACTTGCTACTATGCTCTTTAACTTATTCAAAGTAGATATAACTCATTACCTATCCAACTTATACATATATGAAGACTTTCATTGCTATATTCATTAGTTAGGCTCTGACAACGAGTTACATAATGTCCAATTTATTGACACTATAATGTCTTTTTTCGCTTAAAGGAAAGGTCCCACCTAGATTTGAACTCGGATCACTGGATTAGAGTCCAGAGTGCTAACCATTACACCATGGAACCCATGAATCACGACACCATGAAGCAGACTTTTGAGAGGTGTTCATGGCCCTCTTTCTAGCTGGTTCATTTGGGTAATTGGTTGAACCCATTTCTTTTGGTATGAAAGAGTGACACAGTAGGCTCTTTGAAAAGCTGCTCATAATCCCGCCCCCGACGAAAATCAACCTCCTTTTTGTTAGAGGTCACAGTCTGGATGGCCGAGCGGTCCAAAGCATCATGCTCTTAAAGGAGAGGTCCCACCGAGACTTGAACTCGGATCACTGGATTCAAAGTCCAGAGTGCTAACCATTACACCATGGAACCCATCTTAAGAAAATGTTCCTTCTTTGTCAACCACGTCTGAACCCCTTCGCCTCTTTACCATTCAGCGTCAGACTGTTTCTCTTCTACAGTCTTGGCCTACTAACACCCCCTCCAGCGCCATCGTATGACATGCACTTAACTTCCTGTAGTTATCATGGAGCCATGGCTGTTTGTAGCCAAACCTATTCATTGACACCTCAGGATAGATTCTTGACTTGACCCAGCAGTGATGGATCGGTGAATCATAACACCATGAAGCAGACTTGTGAGAGGTGTTCATGGCCCTCTTTCTAGCTGGTTAAATGGGGTAATTGGTTGAACCAACTGCCCTTTGGTATGAAAGAGTGACACAGTAGGATCTTTGAAAAGCTGCTCATAACTCCGCCCTTAACCCCCGGCGAAAAAAATGAGACTTTTTTTCTTTGAATACAGTCAGGATGGCCGAGCGGTCCAAGGCGTTGCGTTCAGGTCGCAATCTCCTCTGGAGGCGTGGGTTCGAATCCCACTTCTGACAGTCCAGTTTTAATGTGTTGACTTCCTGTGCCATAACATGTATTGAGTG
>JAFBJT010106833.1:45614-64865 GCA_016785325.1 Chascanopsetta lugubris | reverse complement strand
CTGTGAGACGTGGTCAGCTGCAGTGAGTTAACATGCATGTGCATTTTATTGTGTGCCTGTATATTTTCTTTGAACTATAATTCAAAGACTGAAAGAAAACAAATATTTATTTTCTGACTATTATTGGGCGTATTAGAGATGCAAGAACTTACAAATGATGGAGAATAAAAGTTAAAACCAACATGAGGTGTCTTAATTTGATGATTTCCCGTCTTACGCTGACTTTTTAAAATTGTATTCCTCTTCATTAGTGATTCCCCAAGTCTCTGAACTCTGTCAGAGGTTTGAACACTAAGATATTCTCAGTGTTGCAGTGTTTAAGATTGTGATAAAAATATCACAAAACAATTGCTGACATTTTCATGAATTTATAATCACATAAATGTTTTATTTTTTCCCTTTACCCTAAAATGAGCCCATTAATGTATATTTACATGAGGAGCAGGTCGTCTCTACGGGGCCACCGTGTTTTTACAGTAGTAAAGGTGGACACACGAAACTTCTTTTGAGTTTGAATGAGAACTGAAACCATAGGTTCTCCTGCATGTTCAGAAGAGTGAGGGTGAGGTGATGGATACAACATGCAACTCACAAAATCATACACACTGCACCTTTAACTTAGTGTTTCAAATTGCCCCAGAGGTGCTCCGTTAGACGGAGGTCTCGAAATGTGGCCTCTAGCCAATGTTTTCAAATCCATTTTGTGTAAAATGTCAGATTGGGCCATAACAATATTATGCCCTTGATACTCACAATATTGAATGGTTTCTATAGTTACCTGTTGGCACAGGTGATAGATCACGTTAGACCTGTGGAGTTAAACGTTTAAGTTCAACTTTGTGCGAGGTGAGCAGTGTGCACAGATTCTAGACGTGAATGCTTGTATCAAAAAAAGGATAACCAGCCGTCACTGTGAGTCCACTATTCCCATGTCTGTTGAAATCAACATACATAACATATGTATTTGTTTGTTTAATGAAAGAACAAAGTACAATTATACCCCAGACGGTCAATGTTCTGTACAGTTGGACAGACAGCGGGCACAATGCACTGGGTGTGCCGTTATCTGTCTGAGGACCACTGATAACATGAGATAAGTGATAGCACAGTGTGTCTGTGAGTGTGTGATGGAAAAGTGCTGTGTGTGCACTTCAGTCTGACATTTAAAGATCAAAGCTCATTCTATGTCGTCCTCCTGATTTCAACATTTATCTTTCCGTTGTATGAACTGAAGCATAGGTTTTCTAACGTATGACTCCAGGTGATAAGGTCCAATCGAGGTGTGAAACTACTTGTGTGGGATTATCCTTTCTTCTCTTTAGCGGGTTCATGTGTTTTAAAGTGGGGCGACAGTGAAATGTCATGTAATGTCAGTCTAAGTATATGTGATGTTTGGATGTTGGGCTTAATATGTTCAAGGTACAGTGTGTAAGAATTGATGACGTCTACTGGTGAAAATAATTACATTTGGACATTTTCCTGAATTTCTAATCACCGAAATGGATTCTTTTTGTACAGTAGCCCAGAGTGGACATACTAAACATCTTCTGAGTTTTAATACGACTGAAGTCTGTCACAGGTTCTCCTGCATGTTCAGAAGGGTGAGAGAGAGGTGATGGACACAACATGCAACTTCACCTCTAGAGGTCACCAAATCCTACACACTGCAGCTTTAAGTCATTGTGAAAATGTCAGTATGTAATTGTTTTTTTAATATCATTTCTACCACTAGAAGTGACAAAAATGACCCAAATGTTTCCCACTCCCCCTTTAAAGTCCTGCGTGAAGCTGATGGATGGTGGCCTCCGCGTGTCATGTTCATGCTGGATCGTGGCACATGACGGCAGTTTCCTGACACCTCGTCCTTCCTCGTTCACGGGGTCCTCTGCGTTGAGAGTGCGGCTTAATGAACGGACGCGCGAGGAGGCGGACTCTACGGGAAGAGGCAGGGCTCAGTGCTGCGCGCTCAGCGGAGGGGAACGGCCTGAGTGCCGGTGTGTGCGCTCACAGCTGGCGCCGTGCTGGATGGAGCGGCTCGCAACGGACGACAGGGCCGCGCCGCATTTCCTCTCCAGCAGTGCCGCAAAACCCGCCCCTGCCGGATGGGACATGTAAATAAGTGGCACCCCTCCCCCCCATTGGCTGAGGCTCGCGTCCGTCAGCGCGCGTCCCCCTCTCAAGTGAGGGGACGTTGACGGAGGTGGGCGGGGCGTTGGTGGAAGTGGGCGGGCGCAGCTTAGAAAATTATAAGGTCATTTGAATTGCTAGCGAGGCGATCGGATACGATGATCCCACAAATGGTTCCAGCGGCGGCGACCGGAGAGACGACGACGACGATGATGATGATGATGATGAAGATGAAGATCGCTGGGCCAAAGTCGACACGCTCCGCCACGCAAATCTGACGCCCGATCAAGCCGAGGAGGAGAGAAGTGGCGGCCGGGCGGCTCGGTGTGGTATTAACGCCAGGGGGCGGAGGAGGAGGACGGGGGATCCCGGTGCGTGCGTCCGTGTCGGCGGAGCGGGGAGCGATCAAAGCCGATCAAAGGTGGACTCGACGCGTTGGGGGATTTCAGACCTGCTGAGACGCCGAGAGGCGAGTGCGAGGTATGTGCGTCAAATGTGCGCTTTGACCGGAGCGGCGGCGGCTCGGCTGAGTCCCCGCCCGTCAGGCGGAGGCAGCGGCCGCTCGGGAGAACCCGCGCGTCCTTTGTCAACCTTGTGGAGCGCGCGACGGGACCAGAGAGGTCACTCCGTCAACGTCGCCCCACCAGCTCCTCAAACAGGAGCGCTGCGTCCGTGGAAGTGGGTGACGGCAGCTGCCACACTCCGCGCGCCTCGCCGTCATAAGCCGCTGCGCGCATCCTCCTCCATCCTCGGCGGCGCGCCCGTTACCATGAGCACCGCGGCCCGACGTGTCGGTGTGAGGCGAGCAACGGAACCCGCTCCGGACCGGAGCTCGATCCCGGGCCCGGGCCCTCCACGCACATGGCGCGCGAGAGTCTCACCCACGGTGGGACTCGACCACAGTTTTACCGCAATATGATGAGGCGCGCCTTCTGGATTTCCGGGTAGAGCAGCAACAGCTGCTGCAATGGTGGTGAAGCTACATTTCCATTAAAGGTGCAGTGTGTAAGATCGGGTGACCTCCGGGGGTGAGGTCGCATGTTGGGTCCATCACCTCGCCCTCACCCTTCTGAACAGGAGGAGAAGCTGTGACAGACTTCAGTTGTTGCTAAAAGTCTAAACATCTTTAATATGTCCACTCTGGGCTACTGTAAAAACATGGCCGCTCCTGATGTAAATATACACCAATGGGCTCATTTAAGGGTAATGGATAAAAATAGTGCATTTAGGTGATTTTAAAGTCATGAAAATGTCAGTATGTAATAATGTAATATTTGTAGAACTGACCAAATGACAATCTTCTCAAAGTGACTCGTGTCCGTGGGGCCTCAGGGGCCACAAAGGACAGTCCAACCACATTCTGACTTTTAATGACAAATGGAGTGAATTTGCTCTTTGAAAATATAATTCAATTATTTTCCTAAATATACAGTCTGAATGAAATGGACTTCATAAATTCAAACATCATATTCACTTCCCCCTTGTTTTCTAACTGAATATGTTGTTGTTGTTGTTTTATGACTACAGCCTGAGTAGCTTATTCACTTATGTTAAATGAAGGTAATCTCTCTCTAGTGGGCCCTTGAGTAAAATGATTCCATTGAAGAAAGGTTTGGACACCCCCGTTTGAACTGGAAGGGGAGAATGAGGTGAGAGGCAGCAGATGCAACATGACTTGACGTCCCTCACATGATACATCGAAACTCCTGCCTGTTTTCTGTCATGTCAGTCAGCTGGACTGAAATCAAACCCCCACCCTCAGAGCTGCAGGTGTAAAGCAGCCGGCTCGTTGAATTGACACGATGAGGTCATCATCACTTTCACAGCCACGCGCAGGGAGGAAGAGCAACAAACATCCAGTCAGCATCTTCGCCTTCGAAACAACATCCTCGTGATTGAGTCGCCATTTTCCAAAAGAGACTCACGGAGTTGCTGCCTCCTAACTCCGCCATCCAAGCGGCCTAATAAATATATCATTTGCAATGTAAAGCCACCGGCTGGGGATCATCTTCCCGGGTTTCAGGTGGCACCGAGCAACACCGTCAACTCGAGCCGTCCCCCGTTGTCCTCGCTCGTCACAAATAGACTCCACTCTCCGAGGTTCCTCCGAGGCCTCTGCAGCTTTACGAGACGTCAAGATCACGGAGTCATTCTTGCTTTCATTCGTTCATGTGAGGAATATCCTTTCCGCAAGCAGGACGTTTCTCTTGCTTTTCACACAGTTATATCCACGTGTAGACGATAAAAGATGCTGTGGTGATTTCATTCCGTTAGTTCATTAAAGGTGCAGAGTGTAGGGTTTGGTGACATCGAGAGGTGAAGCTCCGTGTTGTATCCATCACCTCACCCCCCTGAACAAGCAGCAGAACACATGGTAGACGGCAGTTGTCATTCAAACTCAAAAGATGTTTAGTACGTCCACTTTTACCAGGGTAAAAACATGGCGGCCCCCGTAGAGAGGACCCCTCCTCATGTAACTACATCAAAGGGCTCATTTCAAGATTCAGAGGCTTATCAATTCAGGAATATGTCAGGATGAAATTGTTTTGTAATATTTTTAGATGTGAGAAAAATGACCAAAATATCAAACTGCACCTTTAAGAGCGTTCCACTGCAAAGTCTCCATCCACCGGACCAGAGTCACTGGACTTGGTCAGTGGTGGTCAGGCCCCTGGTCCATCAAGAAGCTAACGTTCTTGGCATTGGTCATCACCACGGTAACCTATGAAGGTCCTTCTGTTCCTGAGCAGGTCGAGTTCCAGCTATCGACCGATCAGATTGTTTTAAAGATGCCGATACGGGACATGACAAGGTTACAGAAGTTTAACGACAAAAGAATATTCAATATGTTTGAATTGGTTTCGTTCCCAACAGGATTGGTGACCATGTTGATGTTTGAGTGTTATCTCGTTCATTCAACACTTTCCTCCGGTGGAGGGGGCTGCTGGCGTTCTCTCTAAGAATGATTGTGTGTGTTCTTTCAGGATGCTGCGTCTAACCTGCTGCACAGCCCTGCTGTTTGTGCTGAGGCTGCTGCTGGGCCTGCCCTGGGCCCAGGTTCTACCCGCCATCCTCATCTTCTATCTGGGAAGTGGAGGGTTGAAGTTCCTGAAGGTTTTCGCCAGAACCATCGGCAGAGACTTACAGTGAGTATGGAGCCTCGTGTTCACGACCAGTGACTGAAACCCTGATTACGATGGACATTTGGGTCCAAATGAGCAGGTTTCACCTCTTTGTCGGTTTGTCATTTTTGGCTGTTTGTCTCTTAGCAAAGGTTTGTCATTCAAAAAATCTTGATGAATCAACTTCAGCCCTGTTCAAAACGACCAAACATCCAATCACTGTGGATTTTAACTCCATTTTGATTACTGGCTTTTTTGCTGTATGCAAAAAAAGTAGAAAAAAATCTGAATCATTTCAGTGAACAGTTTTTTGGAAGTGGACGTTTTTATGCGTAATGACTCGAGAGGCCAGGAAATTAAAGTGCAAGCTGAGGGTGAACTGCTTTTCAGTCCCTCTGTGTTCGTGCTTACAAAATACATCCGGTGATTCTATTTCATGTTGGGAAACGTGTGAAGCGCGAGTCACTGTCCAAACACACGTCTTCCCAGTCATCAATGGAGGCCAGGAACCTTCTGGTCAGACCCAAAGAACCGTGGCCAAAGGGCCGAAGGAATCTGACCTCACTGAAGCTGCTGACAAACGGAAAACCAGGGTGGACAGAATCATGCGTTCAGATTCTTAGAGATCTTCACAGAGTTGTTCCAGGACAGGGCTGTAAACCAGAGCCGCTCTTTATTACCTTTCAGTGGAAAGACTCCGCTCACACACAGGTGTGTTGTAATGTTTTAGTTAACCCTTTGATAAACGTACGTGATTTCCCCTCAGCACAAAAACCTGCTCATATGAAAAATCTATTCAATATTACATCAACATGTTTTTTTGGTAAGATTTCTTTAAACCAACGATCTTAATTTTACATATACATTTTCCATGCACTTTTAAAAGGTTTTACCCTTCAGTTGTCATGTTTTTGTCATAATGTATCTCCACTTTATGACCTAAAATACACTGACTGATTGATTTTCAATATACTTCATGCAAACTGGATTTTTTTGGGTTGGAATATTAACATTTGGTATATGTGACAGAATAGCACCAAAATGTATTTATTTGAATTTTTATTTTTGCGCAATGTTAAATACTCACATTATTACGTCTTTGACAAAATTGTGCTTTAAAAATTCTATAAAGAATTATTTTACAAAGAGTCATTTGAATGGCGTTCAGTTTCACATTGTTTGCAATGAGGTAAAAGTTTTAAAAAATCCATAAAGAAAATTCAGAAACTCAAAAAACTTAAACTCGTGTAAATCCTGAACAATATGTTTGAAAAAGGCTCAAATATATAAGTAATAAAAAGCAAAACAACCCACAAAATAGTGTCTAGTCACAGTGTACAGGTCTTACTTCTTTCAGTGACAGAAAGAGACAAAGGAGTTCCAAATTCTTGTCTGTCATCTTTGCAAACCAGTCGTGGCCCTCACTCGCTGCCCAGGCCTCAGTTACCTGTCGATGAGCCCCTTCCTATTCCCCCCTCTGTCTTTCCAAACTATGTGACTCAGCCAGTACACTGACATATTTTCAGCCAACGCAGTCGGACGAAGAAGGAGCCGACTGACGGACTGTCTTACCTGAAGCCGGTGTGTTTGCTTTCGGGCGGTTGCCATAGAGACTGGTTTGTGATTAACTTCCATTTCCACTGGCTAAAAAGAGGAAATTGTAAAATCTATTTGTGTATGACCTCAAAGTCACTGACAGGGCTCAAAGTTCCTGTTTTTCCCTCGTGACATACAAAACATGAACTCTTAATTGTTAACAAGAATATATCTATCTATTTTAGACTGATTACTACTGAAGGATTGCAGCTTCAAATCTCTAAATCTGTAGAATTGATAGAGTTGTTGTTACTTGTCTCGGTGACGTCTGCACCCTCAAGGTTAAAGATTCACTCGTTTGACCATGTGGAAGATTAGAAAGACCACAGAGCTTTGATGCGGTCAAGTCTATGAATAAATTAATTCAACTTTTTTCAGACATGTTAAAACAAACACAACCAAAAGTGAAATGCTTTCAACAGAAAGGAAAAACAAAATGAAAGCACGTCACAAATGATATTCAACACTGCAGTTCAACATTTAACCACTGTAAAAACATGGCGGCCCCATAGAGGAGCCCCCATGGGTAAAGATACATTAATTGGTTCATTTAAGGGTGATGGAAAAGAAATAAAACATTTAAAACATTCTAGGTTCATACCAATGTCAGTATGTTTGGGAAATGTGTAGAAGTGACACAAATGACCTTAAAGGTGCAGTGTGCAAGACTTCAGTCATTTTTGTCACTTCTACACATTTTACAAAACAATTCCATAGTGAGATTTTTATGAGGTTTCCATTCATTGCCCCCCCTCCACTGCCCCCCCCACTGCCCCCCACCCAGTCACATTGGCAACAACCTTCACTGCCTCAGATTTTGCACAGTATAGATAAAACCACAGATAACAAATAAAGTGTGGATCAGATGCCCTTACTGTGCCATAGATAAGACTGAGTATCTGATTTAACCCTTGTTTCATCTTTCTTTTCCAGTGATAGCTGCCGATAATCTAATCATTCTGTCCATTCTGAATGTAACAAAGTCTGTCACGGAATAATCTACCAATAGTGTAATAACAGTTTGCCAATAATGAAATAAGTTATTGAATTACAGGCGGCAGTTATTACATTTTCAAAGTTTTTTTAAATTTTTTATGCTTGGTCAACAAAGTCATAACCAGCCAACTATGTAATTACGTGTTACATCATTGGCAAAATGTTATTATGTTATCGGCTCAAACATTTTATTACATTATTGGTAGGTTATTACGTTATTGGCTTTATTACATTTAAAATGGCCAAAATGTTTGAGCCAATAACATGATAACATTGTGCCAATGATGTAATTGGTTATTACGTCATTGGCTGGTGAAAACCTTTGAACATGTAACAACTGCAGGCATTGCGCAGAATTATTGCCACCAATCGATGTCAGACCCCCGCCACCTTTTCTCCTCCTCGCCCCAAAAAGTGCCTCCATTTTTACTTTATGAACTTCAACTGAAAGTCAGCGTTTCTTTAGCCTGCTCCTCTCCGATCTCCTGAATGGGGCTTGTGTTTCCGTCCGGAACCATGAACATGTCCGGACAGTTGAGTTGAAGCTTCCTCAGCCATCTGCGCCTGTGTCAACATGGGGGAGAGAGAGACAGAGAGTGTGTGTGCAGCACACACGCACACGCACACACACACACAGATATAAGCCTGAGAGTTCCATTGACTTACATTGAATTCAAAATGGCGGCCTGTGTATGTCAGGCAGGTGTGTGTCATTATGTCGCGCTCTTCACAGCTAGATGTCGAAAAAAGTCACTGTCCCTTTAAAAAAATCGCTATCGCATCGTTATCATGACCTCCACATCGTGTACCGTACCCTGTCGCGAGATTAGTTTACATCCCTAGTGTGTGTATATATATATATATATATATATATATATATATATACGTGTGTGTGTTTGTGTGGTGTATGTATATATATATGTATATATATATATATATATATATACATAAAATACGTGACAAATAATCAGAATCTTAATAAGACAGTTATTTAAAACTGAGGTGTTCACACAAGTAGTAGCAGCAACATGCTTTACTTTTATCAAGGGAACTTCAAAGGCAGACAGGGAGCAGTATGTTTGCCCCATGACTCACGGTTGTGCCCCCCCCCCCCTCATTCAGCTCTCGTGCCTCTCCCCCTGCTCTCCACGTCTCATTGGTTGCACCAGTTCAAAAGTGTTGTGAGTTCACAACATGATTATTTTGTCCTGATCACTCCCTCATCTTCTCCACTTCTCCTCTTCAGCGCGGCCTTTGTGCTGCTGCAGGTAAAGATGAACGTCAGACGACACCTCAAGGAGAAGAACACAATTCCCAAGATCTTTGCTGAAACAGTGCGTCGCTATGGTGACAAGACGGCGCTCATCTTCGAGGGGACGGGGGAGAAGTGGAGCTTCCGAGAATTAGACCAGTACTCCAACCGCGTGGCCAACCTGCTGCTGCAGCGTGGCTTTCAGGTTCGACGGCGCCGCCGCATCTCTCTGAAAGAATGACTGAGTGAAAGGAATCGAGATGAAAGCATTGAAAGGTGCAGTGGGAAGATTTGGTGACCTCTAGAGGTTAAGTTGCGTATTGTGTCCATCACCTCACCTCACTCTTCTGGGCATGAAGGAGAAGCTGTGTCAGGTTTCTGTTTCTAAAGATGTTTAGTATGTCCACTCGGGGCTACTGTAAAAACATGGCAGCCCCCATACAGAGGACCCACTCCTCGTGTAAGTTTACATTAACGCTATCCTTTAAAGGTGCTGTGTGTAAGATTTTGCTCATTTTTGTCACTTTAAAAAATATTCCAATACAATTACATACTGACATCTTCATGAATTTATAATGACCTCAATGTATTATTTTCCCATCCCCCTTAAATGACCCCATTGTTGTGTATATACACACACACACACCGTACCCTCCATGGGGGCCGCCATGTTTTTACAGTAGTGGACGAACAAAACCTCTTAAGTTTGAATGACGACCGCAGCTTCTCCTCACGTTCAGACGGGTGAGGTGACGGATACACCTGCAACTTCACCTCTACAGGCCACCAAGTCTTACACACTGCACCTTTAAGGGTAGTGGGGAAAAAGTGATGTCGCTATGTAATTATTTAGTAAAATGTTCTTAAGTGGCGAAAAGGACTCAGACTGCACCTTTAATGTCCTTTGATCCGTCCGTCAGCTTGACGAGTCCCTCCTTCTGTTGTCTGTCCTCAGGAGGGCGACGTGGTGGCGCTGTTCATGGAGAACCGGTCCGAGTACGTGGGCCTCTGGCTGGGCATGGCCAAGATCGGAGTGGAGGCAGCGCTCATCAACTTCAACCTGAGACTAGAGGCCCTGGTCCATTGCGTCACCATCTCCAACGCCAAGGCCGTGGTGTTCGGCTCGGAGCTGAGCGGCGGTGAGCGGCGCCCTCGTGTCTGATTGTTCCTCACAGTTACATGAAAGCAAAGAACGTGTCTCCCATGGCGTCACCCTGCACTCAACAGTGTTGTGCTGCTTCCTCCCGGATGAGACTGGGACCACTGAGTGGTGCAGGGAGGTCATGAAAGATGGATGGTTTTGATGGAGGCGTCTCTTTAATATCAGCCGGTGGAGCTTTAAATGGCTGATGGGCGAAAGACAGGGAAGCAGCATTTAAAGGTGCAGTGTGTGAGATGGGGTGATATCTGGAAGTGAAGGTGCGTGTTGAATCCCTCGCCTCTGAACCTGCAGGAGAACCTGTGGTACCTTTAGATGTGAATCTGCAGAATGTTGGATTGAGAGTAAACATGAGATGTAACTATTAGGGAGGTGGTTGAGCTGCTTTTTGAAACTCAGTCAGAATCAGTGGTGAGTTCACCAACAGGAAAGTTGGAACAAAGAAAGAAGTTTGAAAACCACTGCAGAGACTTGGACGATGGACGTTGTAGCAGAAGGACAAAGTTCTGTCAGTGGTCACGGTTCTGGTTTCTACAGAACAGTTTGGATAATCGATGAATTCATCAACTCTTTTTTCACATTAATCAAATAAAAAAGACAAATGTTTCCAGCCATTTTTTAAACGGCACGTCTCCTTGGACAACGCTCTAAAAACGATTCCATTGGTCCATTGATAGTCCATTAGTTGTGGCCTTGGTTCCTGTTCTGATATCTGCATTGTGTTTTCACAATCTTTACTCGTATTCTTTGAGCAGAGCTCAGTGCAGTAGTGTCACGTGACTTTTTTTATACTTTCATTTTCTATTTTTCAACACAACAGCTTGCAAGATTGCACATGATATCAAAAAACACCAGTGATTTGGTGTCGTCCATTTGTATCCCGCTCTTTAACCCCCCCCACATCTTTCACTGAACTAAACATAACAAGCAAACAAAGGAATACGCTGGTACCAAGGTTTAACAGTGAAGAAGAGACTGAAAGCAGAGAAAGGAGGAGAAAGTAAAACAAAAGGACAAATGAATGTCGTGTAACATGAATTCGGGGATGTGGTGTCTCAGTGTTCTCTCAGCTCCCCGTCCAACTCTCAAGTTCTCACGGTTGAGATCGTGACTGTGATGGTTATTGAGGGTTCGACCGACTCAGTGACGTAGACTTCAGGCCATGTGGTGCTGGGCTTCTTTCTGGCCTCCTCTGGCTCGGAGAGTTCTGTAGTGAATGGAGACGACAGTGACGTCATAACCACGATCCATGTAACGGACGGGTCCCGCCCTCGTGTCCCTCACTGAAACCAACACGTGTGTTAACCACAGGCTGGTTGAAGATGCAACTGGAAACAAGCCGGTGTTTTCTCCTCCTCCTCCTCACCGAGAGTCACCCCCCGGTGCTGAATCAGCGCTGTGGACTCTCGGACCCTCCTGGGACTGAGGGGAGTCTCCGTGTGGGGTCCCGGAGCCGTCGTTTCCTATCAGGAAGTAGAAACCTGGGACTCTCGGCCCCTGCGCTCACTGCGCCGAGCCGGCGTGACCCCCGGGCGTTTGAAAGCAGAGTCGGTCCTTTTCCAAAGAGCTTTATCTCCCGTAAATGTGGCAGCGCTCGTCTTCCTCTCGCTGGTTCTGCTGGATTCTGATGGAACGGGCTGTAACGGCTCTGCCTCTCTTTCCCAGCTGTTTCCGAGGTGCACGGTTCCATGGGGAAGTCCGTGCAGATATTCTGCTCCGGAGACTGGGACCCCCAACGAGTCCCCGAGGGAACCGAGTGCCTGGAGCCCCTGCTGGCTGCTTCACCCGCCCACCTGCCCCAACAGCCCCAGCGCTGCTTCACTGGTGAGACAGGTTTTTATTGGTTTCATTTCTTTTTTATAATTCATGCCTCAGCTGAAGTATTCACTCGAGAGTTCCATCGCTGGCACACACCCGAGCAGAACGCTCTTTTTCAAAAGTAGCTCGAAAATAGCATTTCCAGGAGGAACTGCGTGTCCTCCACCCTGTCCTCCAACCTGTCCTCCACCCTGTCCTCCATCATGTCCTCCACCCTGTCCTCCATCATGTCCTCCACCCTGTCCTCCACCCTGTCCTCCACCCTGTCCTCCACCCTGTCCTCCATCCTGTCCTCCACCCTGTCATGCCTCAGCTGAAGTATTCACTCGAGAGTTCCATCGCTGGCACACACCCGAGCAGAACGCTCTTTTTCAAAAGTAGCTCGAAAATAGCATTTCCAGGAGGAACTGCGTGTCCTCCACCCTGTCCTCCACCCTGTCCTCCACCCTGTCCTCCACCCTGTCCTCCACCCTGTCCTCCATCATGTCCTCCAGCCTGTCCCCCACCCTGTCCTCCACCCTGTCCTCCACCCTGTCCTCCACCCTGTCCTCCACCCTGTCCTCCACCCTGTCCTCCACCCTGTCCTCCATCATGTCCTCCTGTCCTCCACCCTGTCCTCCAGCCTGTCCTCCAGCCTGTCCTCCACCCTGTGGGTGGAGGAGGATGGGGCCGATGGCCGTTCATCACATTCATTCAAAGTTTTTACTTGGACATTCTGCTTCATTTCCAAGAAGACAGAGGAACATGACATTATTGTTCCTCAGACTGCAATTTATGAATGACCCAATTAGTTTTTGATTCAGTTTATAATCACAAATCCAGTCCTACATATCTATGTGTATATATACCTCTACTCTAACATCATGTGTGTTTCCTAACTCTGGTTTCAGATCGTCTCTTCTACATCTACACGTCAGGAACCACGGGGATGCCCAAAGCTGCCATCGTTGTTCACAGCAGGTATGAAGCAGCCTTGTGGCTGGAGAGCGGAGGCGCGGCTGCGCTCGTGTTGGTCCACGTTCTGTTTGAGGAGAATGGAGGAGCAGACACGTAGAAGCCCTCAGCCCTCATGTTGAATCTCTGGTGTTTAGATACTACCGCATGGCAGCTTTGGTGTACTACGGTTTCCGGATGAGCCCGGACGACGTGCTGTACGACTGCCTTCCACTCTACCACTCTGCAGGTAAGCCTGTAACTGTAGCAACAGCAATTACAGATGTGTATTATTCTTTTGCACATTGAAAATACGTCACTCCTCGTCTGGACTGGAGCTCGATCCATGCTCCGTGTGTTGTGGAACAGAATGTGTTGGTGACCGCGCCGTCACTTCCTGCAACGAGTCACAAGTCGGAAGTCCAGTTCGACTTCACACAACAATGACTTTGATCACCACACACTCTTTTCTCATTTTGAGACATATGCTCTTCTTTCATTCTTTTCACCTTGGTTTTATTCTATTTGTCTTCATTGGTATTTTTATGTCACATAAATATTCATCAAATCTTACTTTTCCAGTGTGTAAGATTGAGGTTAAATGGAGGTTAAAACATCTGCTGCAGATCGTAACTCTGTTTTCATTCGAATTTAATATTTACAGTAACTGAACAAATTGTTTTTATTACCCTGAGCTGAGCCCTTTATATGTACTTTCATTAGGTGCAGGTCCTCTCTGAAGGGGTTGCCATGTTGGACCACCATGTTTTTTTTTAATAGCCTAGAATGGGTATTGATTGATTTATTATTTGCCTTTAATGCCGTCTGTCTTTCTCTGCCTCGTGGCTCCATGTCCTGACCACTCGTGTGTCCACTTCCACAGGCAACATAGTGGGAGTGGGCCAGGGTCTGATTCACGGCATGACTGTGGTCATCAGGAAGAAGTTCTCTGCGTCCCGTTTCTGGGACGACTGCCTCAAGTACAACTGCACAGTAAGAACTCTGTCCTTCCCCGACCCTGTGGCACACCTCAGGTCTCTGCACCCATTCGGTTTCACCTCCAGTCATGTCCAGACTGAATGTTCTGCCTCTGCAGTGACCCCCTGTGTCATATCTCTGTTAGGTCTCCTCTAAACTACATTTCATTCTAACTACCACCCTTCAGATTGTGCAGTACATCGGAGAGATCTGCAGATATCTGCTGAATCAGCCGGTTCGAGACACCGAGCAGCAGCACCGTGTGCGCATGGCTCTGGGCAACGGCCTCCGTCAGTCCATCTGGGAGGAGTTCATGAAGCGCTTCAATATTCCCCAGATCGCAGAGTTCTACGGAGCGACAGAATGTAACTGCAGTCTGGGCAACTTCGACAACCAGGTTGGAATATTTCCAACGCCGATGTGAATTTCTTGCCAAACATCAAAGTAGCTGCAGTTACTTTGACCTAATGCCACCTGATGAAGTCTCCCCTTCGTCTTCCTCACGCATTGATCGACTTGTCCTCTAGATCGGAGCGTGTGGCTTCAACAGTCAGATCTTACCCTTCATTTACCCAATCAGACTGGTGAGGGTTGACGAAGAGACCATGGAGCTCATCCGAGGCCCTGACGGCGTCTGCATTCCCTGCAAACCCGGTAAGTGACTGGACTGACGGAGGCGGCACCACCAGTAATCCTACACACACACCTGTACACTTTCATCTTCAGGGTGTGAATTTATCCTTGAAGTGCTCTGGTAAAAAATGTTCTGAGTGAGAAAGGGGGCGGGGTCTTACAGGTTCTTTTGCTTCCACCCACTCATATTCAGATTATGTTTTTATATGCATTGACTCAAAATAAATCATTCATTCACATCAAATCAAAAGGAACCTAGTGTAACATCACTTGTAGCTGTGTCTGAAGGGTTAGAGGATCTGTCCTCTGAGCAGAGGGTCGGGGGTTCGATTCCCGCCTCCCCCCATTCCATATGCTGATGTGTCCTTGGGCAAGACACTGAACCTCTCATTGTCCCATGTACTCAGAGATTCAAGGTGCTGCAAATAGATGCAGTGTGACTCTATGGGTGAACTGTCCTGTAAAGTACTTCATGAAGCTCCTGTATAAATACACAGCATTTACCTTTTCATTGTTTGATGATTTTATTACAAACATAAATCCTTTGACCTCCTAAACACCTGAAAGAGATGAGATCATTCACTTTGAAGTTACATTCTGAATTTGAAATCATACAATCTTATTCTTTCATAAATCTCTCTCTCTCTATCTTGTTCTTTCTTCCTTCCTTCCTTCCTTCCTTCCTTCCTTCCTTCCTTCCTTCCTTCCTTCCTTCCTTCCTTCAGGTGAGCCCGGCCAGCTTGTAGGCAGAATCATCCAGAACGACCCTCTCAGGAGGTTCGATGGTTATGTCAACCAATCAGCAACCAGCAAGAAGATCGCTCATAGTGTCTTCAAGAAAGGAGACAGTGCTTATCTCACAGGTTGGTGTCTCACAGACAAACACACTCTTGTCTCATGTTCAGTGATGAAAACACACGAATACGTTGAGCCTCTTCTCACCAGGTGACGTGTTGGTCATGGACGAGAACGGTCACATGTACTTCAGGGACAGGACGGGAGACACGTTCCGCTGGAAGGGAGAAAATGTCTCCACCACAGAGGTGGAGGGGACGCTCAGCCGGCTGCTGGACATGAAGGATGTAGTGGTGTATGGAGTAGAGGTTCCAGGTAACTGCCCCTGACAAACTGCCCTGTTCGCATATTGATCAATATGCTTGTAAAACCTCTCATCTCGGCTGAGACATGTACACGTTTTCAGCCTTCCTAACAAAGGATGCCTTACTAGCATTTTTTTATTTGGATATTCATATAAATTCAAATATTAGTATTAGTAATGAGTCAATTAAAATCTATTATCAATTCATTTGAATTGTTTCTTAATATTAGTTAAATGCATTTATTATTATTTTATTTATAATTGCATTTGTATTCTTACAGTTACAAATATTTTTATTTTAGAAAACAGGCAAATACAAACGAGATCAAGTGGATAAGCGCTAAACTGTGTCAGAGCTGCAGCGTATTTACTTCCCGTGACATTAAATTCATTTTATAACTTTATTACAACAACAAACAATGGCCAGAATAAGAACATTATAGTCTATAGCAGAGGTTCTCAAACGTTTTACACCATAATAAAATAAAATAAAATTCAATTGTGCTGTCGTGTTGTAGGCCTATATTTAGGTATTTAAGTATTTAGCTGCAGCTATGCACAGATTAATAATGAGGCAGGGTTTTATTCCTGATAAGTATATTCATTATTATTGTCAGCCACTTTGAACTTTAGAAATGCACAATTTGACACTGCTCAAATATAAGAGAATTTTGTTAAAACTGCACTAAGATAATGATTACATTTTCTGAATTATTTCACCTGAAAGTTAAATAAAAATTGTGCTTGATTATATTTAATTCAGTGGTTCCTCTGTGTACCACTAGAGGGAGCCCAAGTACCATCAGTTGTACCTGCACCACACATTGAGAGGCTGCTCCATAGACCCAGTATGACAGTGAACACCATGTCTGAACACCTTGTGCGTGTCTGTGTCTCTCGAGCCTGTAACTCACCTGCTCATCTTGGTCCAAACAGGCGCAGAGGGTAAGGCCGGAATGGCTGCCATCGCTGATCCATCACACAGCTCAGACCTGGAGAAGTTTGCGAAGGACATGGAGAAGACGCTGCCGCCGTACGCCAGACCGGTGTTCCTCCGCTTCCTCCCAGAGGTCAACAAGACGGGTAGAGTGCTCCCTTCCTTCTGTCGTCCAGTCACTGAAAAGAAGAGATTCAACAGAGATATGGGAGATGATGCATCATACGACCTCGTCTCCTTTTATCTTTCTCGCAGGAACCTTTAAGTTTCAGAAGACGGACCTGCGTAGGGATGGATTTGACCCCAGCTCGGTGTCAGACAGACTCTACTTCCTGGATTCCAGCAGAGGGCGCTATGTGCGGCTGGACGAGGATATTTACAGCTCCATACTGACAGGGAAACACAAATTGTGATGTCAAGGCTTGCCCCACTACATTGACACACGTATACAAACACACACACACACACACACACACACACACACAGAGAGGGAGGAAGCTATTTTGAGAGCAGGAAGCAGAGTCTGGTCCCGTGTTTGAAATAATAACCACACATTCTCACAGGTGCACATTCAGATGCCAACACGCGTTTTATTACCTAACTCACTTTGCTGGATGGCTCCTAAACAACGTATGCACGCTGCAAACACACCGTTCACGCCCCGTCCACTGCCCCGTCCACTGCCCCTTCAGAAATCGACCCGGGCAACTCCTCCGGCTACCTCAGCAAACACAGAGGCACAACCCCAGAAATCAAGTCTGTCTGCTCACTTGACAACACAGCTCCTGAACTTCAACAACTCTCCAGGCAAGTCCATCAAATTCCACCCCACCGTGTGTCATGCAGAGGATGGGGGGGGCGGGGCAACACTGGAGGGGGGGCGGGAGGAGTGCAGGCTGCCTGGCATCTGGAATGCAAAGAAACTTGAAACCGAAAACAATGGACTGAATGGATGATGTATAGGAACGTGGATTCGGTGCAGAGCATGGGAATCCACGAGGACCTTCACTCTTTCTTTCTCTGATCGTTATTTATCCAACCGGTGTTGCATTTCGAAAGGGGCGGAGCCTCGATCGCCGTCTCCACCTGCACAGTAAACCAGCAGTGACAAACCTGTGACATCTCTTCCTTGGAACTCTGGTCTCTCTGTCTTCTTTTCCACTTTGCATTGAAAATGAAGGAGAGACACCAGGAGTGTTTTTAAAAGGGAACCGAGGTAGAAGGTCCAGTGTGTAAGATTTAGGTTCAGTTATTTTAATTGATTTCGCTAGAAATGAAATGTAAAACGACTCTGTAATTACTTGGATGTGTTGTTTTCATCACCCAAGAATGATGACATCACGAGCAGGTCCTCTGAAGGCCACCATAGGTTCTCCTACACGCTTTCAAAGTCACGACTAGATGACGCTAAATCTTACACACTGCACCTTTAACTTAGACCAGTGGTTGACAGCTGACGGGTTGACTGAAGTGCACTAGGGCTCCCGGCTCTGCGTCGGCCGCATCATGGGAGCTGGTATGAAAACAAAGCTTTGTTATGTTTGAATATTTTTCTGGATCAAACCAAAAATATTTAAGCTGTAGTGTTGTTTACATATTTAAGACAAATCTTTTTAGTAATGTGTGTTGTTGTAAAGCTTTGGTTGAATTGTATCAGGGTTGTTTTCTTTGTATCCAAAATGGCTGCTCCACCAGCTTTTGGTCGTCCTCATAAATACAAAGTGATCCAGCTGATTCAATCCTGGGCTAAACTCACAGGGCTATCGTTCTGTTCACTGGCTGGCATGAGGGGAGCGGTTGTGCAGCAGTCGAGTGCAGGTTATTATGGGATGTGTGAATATTCCTCTGAAACCTTTGTAGACTTGACTGAAGCAGGAGAAGCACTGGATTGCCTCATTATTTTCACAAGAGCCGAGCGATCCAAAGATACCGGAGGGAGGGGGGGGGGGGGGAGGAGACGGGGAGGCAGAGAGGGGGGGGGGGGGGGGGGGGGGGGGGGGGGGGGCAGGCAGAGGAAATGTGCTGACTCATCGATTTTGTCTTAACCCTTGGAGGGAGTGAGGTCATGGGATGTCACAGCAGCATGAGGCAGAGCACTGTGCCTTTACTGTGAATTCACCTCCACATCCATAGGCCCTGCTTCACACACACACACACACACACACACACACCTTCTCGCTCTGCGTCTATCGTCTGTCTCCTCATTCCTTTGTGTGGAAGTTTCGCCGCGTCTAGTGACCCCTTCAGGTGGAGGACAGGGTTGCAATTGACTTCTCACTACTTTTCTCTCCCATTTCCTGCTCTCACTGAAGATATCATTTACCCACATCAGCTTCACCCAGTGGCAGTGGCTCAGTGGTGAGAGCAGTTGCCTTTGGAAGCAAAGGTCACTGGTTCAAATCCCACCCAGGCTCTGCTGCAGGGCTAGAAATATCACAGCACCCAGATTATTGGATAAGCGACATGACATTTAACTTGCGCTTTTATTATCTCTCTGCCAACCTCCTCGGTCCATTTCTTTAAAGGTGCAGTGTGTAAGATTTCATGTTTGTCATTATAATCACCTAAATGTTTTATTTGTTCCATCACCCTTAAATGATC
>JAFBJT010106833.1:10561-25315 GCA_016785325.1 Chascanopsetta lugubris | reverse complement strand
CCCCCCCGCCCTCCTTCCCCTCCACCCCGCCATCGGCGCTGTACATCTGGATGCACAGTGGGAGCCACACTCAAATCGCAAGCTGGCCGGTGTGAGCGATGCAGGCCAACAGTGTTTGTGTGTCGCTCAGGCGTCGGCTACTCCTCTGTTTTCTCTGCCCTGGTCTGTTCTCTCTCCCCTCGCCCCTCTGCTTTTCTCTTCCTTCGCCAGTCTTAGTGAATATTGATTCGGACTGTAAGTGCCGGGGGCCTGAGGGACCGACTCCCAAAGATAAGCACTTTCACCGGAGGGAGATCGATGGCCTTGCCTCAACTCAACTCGGCGGCCCGGCTTTTGTTTTGTTTTTTTGGGGCCACAGCGGATTCGAAAGCCGCTATCACTGCACCCACTGCGGTGGATGCACAGCAGAAAGTGACGAGCCGTGTGACTCACCGACAGACAACCCGCCTCTCAAGGACTGGCCAACAGCCAGGGGGGGGCGGGGTTATCAAGGGTCAGGCCTAAGAATATAGACCCTTCATGAAAGGCAACAGCGTGGGAGCGCATGTGCACTTGCACGTGCCCACACATGATTTTCTCAATTAGGCTGCCACCTGCTCAAGTTGCTCTTTCGAGGTCCCCGATGTAGAAGCTTCATACTATGTCTATGTTCGGTGGGGGGGCGGGGGGGGGCTGGTAAATAGACTCAGCAAACATTTAGCTTCTTGACGCTGAGGTAGAACCTAATCACAAAGGCCTGGGAAGGTAATTCTACCTCTCCTGCTGATGCAACCCAATCGAAAATACAGAGAACGTAAAACGCTACACCAGCAGAGTCTTCGTCCCGCTGCATACCCTCTATGTCTGACATGAAGTCATCAGTGTACACTCAACAGACCTGTAAACAAAGATATGTCATGGTGAGAGTTAAGGTCCATACATACCCCGCAAGAACAGAGACATTTGTTCGTGTTCCCAGGGCTGCAAGAACAAAAACGTCATTTTGTTTCTGCAGCCCTGGGTTGGGAGTTCTTGCCGCTTGTTCTTGCCGCATCATCTGGGCAGAACTTTGTTTCTGTTCTTGTGTCCGACAGCTATTGTATGATTGGTCAGAAATTTGTTCTGCCCTCTCAATCTCCTGTAAAGTATGAAATGTCCCGGCCAGAAAGAACTTTGCTCTTGTTCTTGCAGCCCTGGGAGCAAGAGCAAAGTTCTGTGTTCTTGTGGAGTACGTGTTGACCTTAATGGAGGAATGCAAGACAGTACAGTCATAAATCATTCCAGCTTGAGGATCCACTGACCTTGTTCCTGTTAGAGGAGTCAACAGGGTACATACTGTAGTGCGATAGGTCTTTAGAGACTCGTTATCTCTTCCATTGTGAAGCTCCTGTTACACCAGTGGAGAAGCACAAGATCCCAAAGACCCAAAATGTATTTTCTCTCTATAGTCAGATAAATACCGTTTGTGTTTGTATGTATCTGATGCTCCTATGACAGAGCACCGCGTTGTTGACATCATATGTGTTGTTGTTGCAGCACTGGACCGTGTTCACGGAGGTGTCCGAGGTCTTCATTCTGGTACCTGCACTGCTCGGACTCAAAGGAAACCTTGAGATGACGCTGGCCTCCAGACTTTCCACAGCGGTAAGAGACGTGGACATGGTTTATAGAAATATTTCAAGATATTGCATAGCTTGCTTGTCTACGCGACGTCTCTTGACTTACTGAACCAGGTCACGGTTTCCCATTAAATCGATGTTACTGCGATGTGTACAACATATGTGCTAGCCTGGGGTCAATAGCTCTAGGTGTATCTTTAGCTAGCTAGCTCATGGTTAGAGTTAAAGAGTGTGTCATGTCTTGTATGTAGAGGCGTCAACAAGGGATCGGTGGTCTCTCATGGGGGTCACAGCTAGCATTAGCTTTGCTGGTATACCTTGGTGGGAAGTTCTCGAATGTTCTTTGAGCCTAGTAAATGAATTTTATTGCATTACAAAATGCCTAAATATGCAAATGTCTCAAATTTTGGTCCGTTCCATTTTTGATTCATCACCCATTGCAGCAATTGGATCATTTGACGTCCTCAAGCCCGTAGAATAGCTTTTAGTTGTTGCCTCCTCCATCGTTGCCTAATCTGTGTCACCACCGTTTAACCCCCAACATCCATCAAAGCTGATTGTTCCAGGGGTCGGAGGTCACGTTGCCAAACACGACCCGAGTTTCACTCGGGCTGATAGTGACATTCCTGCCGTCCTCTTTGTCTCTTTAGCTTTTTCAATGATCCACTGGATTTCCTCGGATGGATTTACTTCTCAGAGGATCTGAATGATAGAGCAGTAAGAATAGTATGTACCAGTACAGACAATCGTAGTATGTACAGTTTCCATGTTGGTCTGGATGTTGCAGTTGCACAACACCCATCACCTGTAGCCCCCTGCTGAGCTCTTGGCCGCGGCGGCGCCTCCATGAGCTAACGGCACCATTGTCCTTTGTGTATTCTGACGGGTCGGTGACCTCGCAGCATAGCTAACCAGAGGTTAGTGGCGACTCTCCTTTGGTTATTAAAGGTATAAGAGAATTAGCCCGGTGTTGATCTTAAGAGCACCAATCCTCACATTCTTTCCACTGGCCTGAAGGAAGCAGGTGACGGAGCTGATTAGCATGGCAGGCAGCAGCCCACCCTGCCAAGACCCCACCGCTTATTCACATGCACTCTCAAAGGAAAATGGGTCTATATCCAAAATGTATTTTAAAAATATCAACACTTAAATTTAAACAGGTTTTTGTTTTTATATATATTCATATTTTTTTATTTACATTTGGCATACATATGCAAATGACATATACATCTACCCCATACGTTTTTCTATGTGTATTATTTTCAACATAGTATACCACTGCAACATAATACTATATAAACTAAGCAAACAACTAGTGAATCAAGTTAGTTTAAAGCAACTAATACATGAATTCATTGCGTGGCTATGTACTTAGATAATATTTAGTTTCATTTATTTTGTATTTTTTCATCCGACCTCAGTTAGAGTTTTGTTTCAACAGTAATTCAGATGGTGAATCAGTGTACGATCCAAAAGTCGCCTCTACAATGTTCCACCAACACCACTGATCTAAACTTTTACTGTTTGAACTTCACCATTTTAAAATCATGGCTCGGATAAATGAAAAATACATCGCTAAACATCAACATAACAGCGTTTCTCACATCCATTATTACAAATTAGGCCGGAGTGTGTGGTGTTTGTTCTCAGACATGACTGTTGGCTGCTGCCGGCTCCCGGTGGGACCACGTTTCTTTCCACGCCGCCGCTAATTATGAGCAGATTAGGACCACTGTAAGTTTCCTAATGCACTAATTACTGAAAAAATCATGTAATCCCTCGCACTGGCTGGCTGGAACAGTTTTTATTTCACATGACCCTGTTTCCTTTTGGATTTTCGTTCTTTGTATATTTCACCATTACGATGCCTGACCCTTGTTTTCCTCGATTGTTGTTGATCCGAGTCGAAATATATTAGCGGCTGTTTTCTCACTTATCCCTCATCCTCTTTCCTGTTATCGAGCTGAATTGCCCAGATTAGGATATTTTGTGAATTACTAAACCTCTAAACTTTGCAATGCAGGTGCAACAGCATACGATACACGGAGTCCTGCTTCATCCTCATTTTAATGTGAATTAAATCTTGCGACACATGCTCTGTTTGGGTTCTGAACTCGTAAACAACAGATTTGCTCCCTCAATGGAAAATTAAAGGGATTATTTCTCAACTGAGAAACGTAGTGATACTTTAGAACAGGGCTGTCAAACACTCTTTAATTCAGGTGCCATATTTGCCCAAGTTTTTTGGGGGGAACAAGTGGACAATTTGCTTGCTACTACTTTTACATTTATTGTAAAATTGCAGTCAATGACTTTTCTGTCATTTTTCCACATTTCCAAGTCACGAGGGGCCGGGTTGGACCCTCTGGCGGGCTTTGACGCCCCTGCCTTAGGATATGAGCGTATCTACACTACAATAACTGAGGACTTGGCCTCATCATCTCATAAAACTAGCCCATTCATTTTATTTACTTATTTCATTTTTTCTCTCAATTTATTTTATTCACTAAAAAAAGTCTAACCCTAATCCCTAACCCATAAAGATGTTCCCGTGGCCTAATACTTTGACGTTTAATCACCTCAAATGAATATTAGCTTATTCATAAAAGGCTTCATTCATTCCTTTAAACTAAAACCAGCCAATGTTTACACGAGCTCCAAAAATTGCAAAAGCTGTCCATTTTCTTTGTGTCTTAAACGGTTTGGCAGATAAAAGGTTAGCACGCTACACTGACATGCAGCTCTCTCTCTCTCTGTTAGTTCGCAGAGTCTCGTGCTCTGCTGTTTGGTTTCCTCTTATCTGGAGGCCGAGGCCGGCTTATCAGTGTTTGTGGCTGGTTGCCACCCTGAGAGCAGCAGCGTGACTGACACCGCAGGAAGCGTCTGTGATGTTTACGTGGTGATAGTAAGAAGCTGTGTATCTGGACGCTCTTCTGATGACGCACACGCCGAGTCCTGCGCCATCGTCATGGCAGCCATTACTGTGACTTTTCCCTGTGTGGGACATACTCCGAGGGTGCACACACAAATACTAACATTAGCCAGGGCGAGGCAAAGATATTTGCACAGTGCACATCATCGTATTCAAAGGTCATGTATTGTGCTCTACAGTAATACGAGAGACATAAAGCCATATTTTATGTGCATGAAATTTGTGTTTTATTTTATTTTCAATTCAATTTTCATTAAAAAAACTCTAACCCTGATCCTTAACCCATAAAGATTTTCCTGTGGCCTAACATTGTAATATTGAATCACCTTAAATTAATGTTCAATTATTATTTATTCCTTTAAGGCAGAATGACATGAGAGGGCGGTGTTACATTTCTGCCCCACGATTGATTTTAAACCAATATTGACTCGGGTTTCATCATCTCTGTTTCAACACGAAGATATTAAATTTATAACAACTTGATGTTTAACACTTCCACCTCAGCATGTGGTGAACGGGTGGTTCAGTGCTGCAACAATATCGCTAGAGTTGCTCAATTCACATATGCATTTGTTGATTTGCGTGATTATGCAAAAACGACTTAACAACATGGCCGCCAGATTAAGGAATAAAATACAAATGAAAATATCAAGTTTATTGATTCATATGAGATGAGTCCATTCTTGTACGTCTCCTTGTGTAATGTTTCAGACAAGCCCCATCTTTGCTTTTGCCTCTTCCTACTCTGGTTCAGATCATCTGGATGGACCGTTGGCATGGAAACAACCTGCGTAACCCTCTGACCTCTCATCACTCACTAAATAATACACAACTCATTTTTATCAACCACAATTTTCCTTACCAACTTGTACGGAAGGCCAGGTTAAGGATTAGGGTTGGTGTGAGGGTTACGAGGTTAAGGTTAGGGTTTGGATTAGGATTATATATTGAAAAAGTTTGGGTTAGGGTGGAGGAATGGTTTAGAGGGTGGGGTTTGGAGCTAGAGATTAGATTTGAGGGTAGGATTGGAGTTGGGGTTAGGGCTAGGTAATAGATTTGAAGTACGGGCCAAGGTTGGGGTAATTTAGGATTATAGATTTAGAAAGTTAGGGCTGGGATGGTTGAGGTTTAGGGCTGGTTATTAAATTTGAGGTCAGGATTAAGATTGGGGTTAGGGCTAGGTATTAGATTTGAGGTTTAGGTTAGCGTAACTGTTAGGATTGTAGATTTAGAAAGTTAGGGTGAGGGTGGCTGAGGTTGGGGGCTAGAATTAGGATTAGGGTTAGGGCCGGGCATTAGATTTAAGGTGAGGGTCGAGTTTGGGTTTTGGGGTCAGGATTAATCTGTCTGGTTCAGATCGCACTTGTCCCTGTGGTTTCTGAAAACCAGGGTGGTCGTGATGAGTTGTGATGAGTCCAGATGTTTCTCTTCCCTCTGCAGATGTAAATGTTAGTGGACCGAGAGGAAGAGGAGACGCTCTGTTTGTGTCCTCTCACTGTGGATAAGCATCAGGATCATTGCTCCGGACACACAGTGGCCCACTGTCACTGCAGACACTTGATGCTTGAGACCATCAGTGTGTGTGTGTATGTGTGTGTGTGAGAGAGAGAGAGAGAGAGAGAGAGAGAGAGAGAGAGATGAGATAAGTGCAGTCGGCCGCAGTGTGGGAGATCAGATCAGAGGGTCTTTGTCAAGAACACTGACATTTTATTGTTCTGATGGGACCAAGAGGCATCAGCATGTACACACACACACACACACACACACACACACACACACACACACACACACTGCTGGGTTGATAATATATTCTATCCCCTGTCTCTGTCTCCAGGCTAATATTGGTCAGATGGACACAGCCAAGGACATGTGGAAGATGATCATGGGGAACCTAGCGCTCATCCAGGTAAAGGAGACACCTCAAGCAGCATCAGTGGGTCATGTGACCACCTCCGATGTTTGTTCATGGTCACCCAACAAATCGTGTTACCGGGCAAAAAAAGCTTATGGCATAAAACCAGATAATGAATTTATGTATCTCTGAAGCTCAGTTTACATGCAGTTACAGGGGTAATGTGATACTTTCGATATGATGATGATGATGATGATGATGATGATGATGATGATGATGATGATGATGATGATGTATATTATGAAAGTAACAAAATCCCTAATACAACGGTCACATTTTCAGAAGTGGGTTATGGAATCCTGCAGGTTCCCGTTGACAGTATTTGAGGGATCAGATTGCTGGCGAACCTGAGAACAGGCTGGTTACATAAGTGGAGTGTTTACAGTGAACACATGGAGCTAACATGACCGAGCACACGCATGAAGTGAACACATGACATAATCAGAAAACAACGAGACAATCACAGTTCAGCTACTTATCAACGAGTAGAATGAATGTTATATACCAACGCTGTAATGCTGCAGGGTGTCAGGGGACAGTTATCAGATCCAATCAAATCCAATTGTATTTATATAGCCCACATTTACAAATCGTAGTTGGTCTCACAGGGCTTCACAGGGTGGTTAACATCCTCCGTCCTCAGACCCTCAGCAAGGGTCAGGAAAAACTACCGGGGGAAAAAACCCTTTTCAATTCCCTTTCAATTCAGAAAAAAATAAAAATAAAAAAATCAGAGGAAACATTGAGGATTCGACACTGATAGTAGCTTATATCAGCATTTTTGTTTTGTTTTTGTTTATATAATATAAAAAGGGTCCACCTGATACAAAATGCACTATAGCTTGGCTGGTGCACCTTATCCCTTTATTTGATTCATCTTTTATTCATTAGATTACTTTATTAAACCTCAGGTAGCACAGTTTATCTTTCATTGTTTATTCAAATTGGATGCTGATTGAAATATTTTTGAACTATTACTTTGATATTTTAAGAGTTGTATGGAGAAAGATTTTCACTTATAATATGAAAACATATTTGCTTTAAACGTCTACTAACCTATAGCCTCTTATTCTCATTTGTTCCGCTTTATTCTTTTAATGAAATGACAATTACATACATGTTCTATCGAGTACCCCCCCCCCCTCCACACTGCTCTGTGACAGTGGAACAATATATGACCAAATGTTTCGTATGTCCAGAACCAACAAGTCAAACACATGTTCAACAGCTCCCCACTCTCACGTTTGAGTTCAGTCTGATCGAAGTCAAATGTAAAACAAACAGTTCCATGTTATCAGCAGAGGGTCTTCAAATCTGATCTGAGCTCAGTCTGGTGATGTAATCAATCACTTCCCTCTGCTAGTATCTATAAATATAATCGAGCGTTAACAGTATTTAATTCATTAAAACGACCTCTTCCCTTGTGACCTCTGCTGTCATTTGAAGTGGCTCGTAGTAATGTAATATCTGGTGGATCCAAAGTTCCGGGAACATGTAAACCAGAGCTGGCGTCGGCACAGTTGCCTGCTTTAAGGTCATCACGCGCTCACACCCATGAGTGCTCCACAGTTTCCCTATTTGCACATCTGTGCATTATTTTTTGTGTTTTGGTGATCGTGTTTTCCGACAATCAGCATTTAACCGTGAATGAGTGAATGAACGATGGGTGGAGATCTTCTCTTTCCTCCATGGGTGTTGAATAAGTGACTATTTCATCTTTATCTGGAGAGATTCAAAGAAGCAGTGCTTGTGGTGTAACGGGAGAATCTCAAACACAGTCCAGAGCATGTGGAGTCTACACATTGATTCCTCTCAGTGGCTAAAGGATCCACTGTAAATGTGTGTGTTCAGGTCCAGGCCACGGTGGTGGGTTTCCTGGCCTCCATAGCTGCGGTGATCTTCGGCTGGATCCCGGAAGGTCACTTCAGGCTGTGCCACGCCGTGCTGCTGTGTGCCTCCAGCGTGGCCACCGCCTTCATAGCCTCTCTGCTGCTGGGTACGACCTCATTTCACTTCAGTATGTTCTCAGGAATGTGCAGCAACATGACGTGGAGAGTACAAATGTTTAAAAAAAAATGAATTTGTTGTAAATAGAATTGGGCCGGGGACAGAACCCTGTGGAACCCCGTGGTTCACCTTGGTGCGCGCAAATTATTCTACGTTAATTGATTCTTATGAACTGAAAACAGTCTGATAAATATTTAAATATTTAGTCAAAGCAGAGGTCTGAATAACTGGGGATGCCATTTAATATATGGAATAATCAAAATAATCAAAAATAAAAGATTTGTTCCTATTGTTAGTTGAAGTTTTTCCTCACAAAATAATCGAATGATCGTAACCTTTGATCTTGCAACACTTTAAAAGACAACAATTTCTGCAAAGTGATGTACTTCCTGTTTGTCGATGCTGTTAAACACAACTTGTCAAATGCAATACCACAAATAATCAACATGAGCATCTGAGTCTGTCACTAATACTATAATGAAATCCTGACATCCCCCACAGGGCTCATCATGATAGGTGTGATCGTGGCGTCCAGGAAGGTCGGCATCAACCCTGACAACGTGGCCACGCCCATAGCTGCGAGCCTGGGAGACCTGATCACCCTGTCCCTGCTGGCAGGCATCTCAACAGGGCTGTATAAGGAGCTAGGTAACACTGTCACACACACACACACACACACACACACACAATTCCCCAGTCCTTATCATCCCTCATGCTAATATGTCCTTGAGCATTTTTCAAGACAACCAAAGCCGTTTTTACAGAGAAGGGGGGAACCCCACCCCACCCCGAACCCTAACCTCAACCATGTGTGGCATGGACCTGGGTGTGTCAATCATATACAATGACCCTGACACTTGGGACAATGCCCTACTCTTTGAAGAGTCAGGACCTTGGTTTAGCGTCTCATCTGAAGGAGGGCACCTCCAACTGTTGGGTGTCCACCACAAGACACTGAACCCCATATTATATTTACCTTTACTGGACACTTTATTTGGTCTATTTGGTCGATCTCATAGCTGTCTTGAAAACTGAAACTAGGTTTTTCTTATTTGTATATATTTTCGGACATTACTGCTTGTGTTTTTGTTTTTGTTATTGCACAAGATTTTAATTTCTTTTTCTTAAAAAAAAGATGACCTTTCTGTGGCTTATAACCGGGACCTGGGTGAAACTGAATTTTGTTTTAAACGTGTGGAATAACACGACAATCAAAGTCCTTGGATCCTTGAATATTGCTCCATGTGCTCATTGACAGATGCCCCCGTATGAATGTTTGTCTACCTGGGTAAAGCAATTTAAGGGGTCCGATATAGATACAGACTATTTACCTCAGGTGGCGCACTGACAGGATTCTCCCAGCTCGACCTGCGTCACTACCGAAAAGTGAAAAGAACAGAGTAATATCCCATCATAAAGTCTCCACTGTTGATGCTGTGACACTGGTGTCGAGGCCCAGTGAGTGAAATGTGAGCGTGTCCAGCTGTGTTTTCAGTAAATGCGCCCGAACGCTTCCCACACCTGACCTCACTGCGTTTTATGGCCAGACTCTTCCACGGCTTTATTGTTCTCTCCATGACTGAATTGTCACCAGAGCCACGCCCATGTCCCCACCAAACACCCCACTGTTCCATGGGTTCCTCACCTCAGACAGACAGACACAGACAGACAGACCGACAGACAGACAAATACACTCTTTGACACTCACTCGCACACACGAGTGATGAAGCGGTCATTTCATAACTCTTACATCAGGCTGACACACAAAGCAAACACTTTTACTACGACCAATGCCGCAGTCTGCGTCTATATTAAGCTTGTTTTTGCTTATTTGGACTCAGATGGACAAAAACACAGCTGTGTTTGTGTCTTGTGGACCGACTGTTTTTCCTCTTAAACATAGTGTTTGTGCTGGTTTGGAGTCGCCTGTGGTGTCAATGTTGAGGTGCTGCCTCCTACAGATGAGACCTGACATTACAAGTACAATATGAAGTCTAGTATGTTTCACTTCTCACAAGCTCAGATATTATCTCTGAAAGGTATATGACTCAAGGTTTTCTTTAAGAGGAGATTTTTCTACATAGAATGTAGATAGTTCCGTGTTTTAAGTACAATCGCTTTTGTATTCAAAACGTGAACCGATCCACATGAATTCTCACTCGATGATTATTTTGGTTGCTGACTGTGTGACGTCTCCTCCCTCTCAGAGAACAATGACTATGCCAACCCACTGGTGTGTGCGGTGTTTGTGGCCATGTGCCCCCTGTGGGTGTTTATAGCCAGGAAGATCCCATCCACCCGAGAGGTCCTCTACTCCGGTTGGGAGCCGGTCATCATCGCCATGGCGATCAGCAGGTATCACCGTTTTTGATACAATCTGATTTATCCTCAAATTGCCACAAGAAAGGACCAAATCAAACTGGTTGCCTCTTGTGTGTGTGTGTTTCAGTGTCGGTGGTCTGATCCTCGACAAGACGGTCACCGACCCCAACTTTGCTGGCATGGCTGTGTTCACCCCGGTCATCAACGGTAGGACCCCATCACGCCCACACGTCTTTAGGCTTCAAACGAGACTCCAGTGCCAAGGGCTGTTTTCATGTGTCCATACTGTTTGTGATGAAATGCAGGTGTTGGAGGAAACCTGGTGGCAGTCCAGGCCAGTCGCATCTCAACCTACCTGCACATGAACGGTCTGCCCATGGGGGATCCCAACCTCACCCCGAGGAAGTGCCCCACACCCTGCACCTCCTTCTTTGACTCCAGTAAGTCAGAGTTGCAGTCTGTCATGATATCAAGCATGTGACTGGCTTACAAGCATCTCCTCTCTCTCTCTCTCTCTCTCTCTCTCTCTCTCTCTCTCTCTCTCTCTCTCTCTCTCCCCTCCAGCTGTGAACTCTCGCTCAGCCCGTGTGCTCTTCCTCCTGGTTGCCCCGGGTCACCTCGTCTTCCTTTACACCATCAACTCCCTGAGGGGTGGACACACCACCCTGACACCCATCTTCATCACCTTCTACCTGGTTGCTGCACTACTACAGGTACACACACACACACACACACACACACACACACACACACACACACACACATTCTTGTATTTCTTCTTAGTGAGGACACTCATCGATTCCCTTGCCCCTTACCCGAACCATCCCAACTATGTGCCTAACCCTAACCTTATTCTAAACCTAACCCTTAAGAGTGTGGTCTTATTGTATACAACCCTCTCTAATCTCTTGTCACCCCCCGCCCCCCCCAGGTGATAATCCTCCTCTACCTGGCAGACTGGATGGTCCACTGGATGTGGGGCCGGGGGATGGACCCCGACAACTTCTCCATCCCCTACCTGACGGCTCTGGGTGACCTGCTGGGAACCGGCTTCCTCGCCCTCTGCTTCCACATGCGCTGGTTCATCGGCGACAGAGACACTAACGTGGGCAACTGAACGCACGCACAGACACACGCACAGACGCACAACAGCAAAACAAAGGTATATACTGCGCACACGTGGACAACCTCACCCATGATCGGAAACCGGAAGACATTAAAGGGCTATTCTCCCGTATAGGGGCTCTGATTGATGGTATAGTGCACAAGTAGGCCAGTAGCGTTTCACGTTCAGGATATCAGGACACAGACGCAGCACCAGGAATCCAGACAGTATCTGTGTGTCGCCGCGGTAACCATGGAAACACACATCAAGCCTCCGACTGATGGATCCGACCCCACAGACTCACCCCCACTTTACCCAGTAACTTAGTTCTACTACTTATTATCACACAATTGACAATGATTGTTGTATTTGATATTTGATACGAGTCTATATCCGTTCCATTCGAAGGGCCAGTCCTCATTATTTTCAATGGGGACTTTGACCCCTCCCATTTTTAATGGTCACCCTTTTAACACTTGAAACCAGGACACCAACAACAACAACAAAAAAACTGAATCAAGCCTTTAGAACGCTAAATCACCAAGTGCTTTGATATATACACACACATGGAATCCATTGTATTTCTTTGATTTGGTCGAGTACATGAGGATCTCTATGTTTTGCTTTGGCCCTGTGATGGCAGGATCAGGCTTGGGGGTGGGTGGGGCTGGGGGAGGGGCTTAGTACTGTAGGGGACTGGCCTGTAAACATGCTTAGGCTCCTTCAGCCCAAGAATTGATGACATCGTCCCACTTCAGCAATCGATCCCCATCTGATGTGGTTCAAAAGTGAGAATAGTCTATTAAAATGATACTGTTTGAAAAGTGTTAGACATTTTATCAAGCACCACCCCCCAACACACACACACACACACTCACACCCACACACACACAATTTGTATTTACAGAGTTCTGTGCATGTCTGAGACACAGACTTTATTCAAAGGTGGACCATGACATCACCATCAAGAGCGTCCATGACATCACCCATAGGTTTCTGCAAAGTGCTAATGAGTCTCGAAGTGGGCAGTTCACCCGATGCCTAACTCCTCCTACTTCCTGATTCACCCAAAAAAGGGCAAAGAGGTGGGGGGTACAGCATCCACGTCACACCCCTTAATTGTGCACAATGGCAAACCTAGATAGAATAGAAATAAGCGTGTTCAAAATAGTTTCCATGGCAACAACTGGGATTGATTGAGACCAAATCCAGGCTTTAAATGTGTGTAATTCACCTCTGAGGTTGAACCATTTTAACATGGGAGTCTTCGGGGGATTGACTCACTTTTGAAGGCAGCCTCAAATGGCCACCCAGTGAACTGCAGGTTTTCCCACTTTAGTTTCGGCCCCATCAAGCCACATTAATCACGGTGTCCCACAAGAATCTGTCAAAAGCCTTTTTCACCAATTCTGTTGAAATACGAAAGAGAGGTATCATTCATTAAAAAGTGACCATTCTCCTCCTCCTCCTCTAAACGATCGGAATATATCGCATGGAACGTCCAGACAACTTCCTGTCTGTACGGAAAAAAAAACACATTGGGTCTCGGTCTGTCCTGAAGTGTGAGTAGCACCAGTCCCCCTGAATGAAACCATCCACCCACTCTCTCCGAGCTTCCCGTAAGTAACGCGAGGCTCAACATGCTGCAGTGGCCTGGATCTCTGGGTCCGGATGAAGCGTTTATGATAGTGCACATATCACTAATCACCCACCAGACTCCATCCGACTGTACCGAGTACAGACGTGAGCCACTGGCCAAGCCTTACTGGAGAAACCTGCATGTGACGCTTGGCAAACTTCTCTGCTGTTTTAAAGGGGCCAGCTGAAAGAAGCATGTGCAGGGCACATAGAATGTGCTACATGTGATTTTTTTTTTTTTTTTGGATGTGTCAATGATGTTAAAATTGTGATTTTTTTTTTGTTTTTTTTTTGCTTTCTGTTCCTTTTCCTCCTGTTTCCCTAATCTTTTAACTCTTGATGATTGTTGATTCTGCGTCACCGAGCAAACAACCACTGTAAAGCAACTTCTCCTACACATATGTACTGTAGTACTGCAACATGGACAGCAGAGGGCACCACGGGGATTCTGCTTAACTGTACTGCTGATCCTGTGCCCCGCCCTCCGGAGTCACCATGTTGTTGTTTGAGTTGCATCCTTCCATCTCTCTCTGACCAGGTGCCAGCGTTCTGCCTCTATGTCAATGGAAAGTTGTGAATACTTCTATAAGAGGGCAAGCAATGCGTTGACTATTTATTTTTAGAAGCACATAAAGCAAATTGTACATATTATATTTATTCTATATATATGGTTGTTTATTTTATCTTTTCATTTTTTTTTTGGGCTCCGTTTCTTTATCAATGTCCTTTCCTTTAATTTTTTTTTCCTTTTTCTTTGCAAAGGCCAATAGAGCTTTTTTGGCGCTTGCCACCATAGTGCGGCAGTGACGCTAACAATTAGCACAGTGCCTAATACACATCTTACAAACACACACACACACACACACACACACCCTGTCTCATACAGGGAAAGTATAGAACATAGAGAGGCCTTAACCTATCAGAGCCAAGCTCGACTCAGAGTAACCAATCAGGAGCTAGTTCGCCACTGAGTAGCATCTCTTAAATTAATGGTGATTAATTGATTAAAAAAATGTACAGTGCGGTGATTACGATGATGTATAATGTAATAATGATTTTATATTAGTGGTTGAGAGGAGGGAGGAAGAGGAACCAGCAGTTGGACTCACGAGGAAAGAGAGAAAGGTCTGGAATCAAGAAGAATCAATATTCCAGATGCCCCCCCCCCCCCCCCCCCCCCCCCCCCCCCCCCCCCCCCCCCCCCCCCCCCCCCCCCCCCCCCCCCCCCCCTCCCCCCCTG